>SJYX01003181.1:346677-358156 GCA_006410675.1 Oreotragus oreotragus
TGTTAGAAGCCAGAAATTTTTGCTTCTCACTCTAAAGCAGGGAGTCGTTTGTTCTTCTGGGTTGGGCAAACACCAGGAGTAGCCAGGAGAAACTAAATCTACATTTGAATCCATTTGCTTTAGGTTCTACTTATGGATGTGGCAGAAGTCACAGGGAGACAGACTCAGGGGTGAGTGGTGAGGAGAAACACACCATCCTTCTCCGTGGTCATTCCCAGCCATCAAGCATTCAACCAGCTGCTGAAATCATGGGGCATCTTATGAAAGTGTGTCTTTTTTTTTTCCTTCTAGAATTGCAGCCTGTAAGAAGTTGGGGCTGTGAATTCATTAAGGATCAGTTGATTAAAAGCCTTGGATTACACAACTTTCATAGTTGTTTGCGGGGGCAAAGTACCCTCTTCAGGAAAATAGATCGCCCAGGAGGAGCCTGCATTCTTGTTTTGACATCTGCAGAGGTCTGTCTTTAATGTCCATGTACACTGGTCCTTACTGGTTTGGAACTGAACTCTGGATTGGGGTGATAGGTTTTTGCTGTTGAACATGCTCTTTTTAAAATTTTTTGTGTAAAGCTTTTAAAGAGATGTGGAGTTTATTTTTGAGTTAGAGACTCTTCACTTTTTCTCCATTGTGAAAAACATTGATAGTCATGGGCCTGAAGAATTACAAGTGTGTGATTTTAGTTAAGAATGTGCTTTTTATTTTTCATAGATGCTTTCTTACTTCGAAGCTAGTTTTCAGTGTCTGACACCATATTGGCAGAGACCAGAGGGAAAGGAAAGGGATGTAAATTGGCAACCTGCCTGGAAATGAGAGAAAATTCTTCCTTACTAGAGTCACTAGCTTAGCCAAGTCTATAAAGAAAGAAATATTCTTGTGCCACTTTTTTCCTTTAAATTTTCTTGTACCAAAGTAACAAGAACATGTTAAGAAAAAGAAAAAAAAGATACAGAAGGGCTAATAATGAAAAACAATTGTTTCTTGCTCCTAATAAAAAATTACTTTGAAGTCTGCCTTTCCATGAATCCTTCCATATCTCCAATACTTCACTTACACAGCTTTTTCTGTTCCTGTTTTTGTTTTGTTTTTTATTGACATGCAATTCACATGTAACAAAATTCACTGTTTTAAAGAGTACAATTAAGTGGTTTGTTTGTTTGTTTTTGGTATATATACAATGTTGTGTGACCATCACCACTATCTGATTCTAGAACATTTTTATCTACCCCCCCAAAAAATTATTCATTAGCAGTCATTCCCGATTGCTCCACCCCCCAACTGCTGACAAATAATAATCTCCTTTATGTTTCTATGGATTTGATTCATCTAGACATTTCATAGAAATAGAATCACACAATATATAATATTTTGTTATCTGGCTTCTTTCACTTAGCAAAATGTCTTCAAGTTTCATCTATATTGTGCTATATATAAGTATTTCATTCCTTTTTAGGACCACCCCCCAACTGCTGACAAATAATAATCTCCTTTATGTTTCTATGGATTTGATTCATCTAGACATTTCATAGAAATAGAATCACACAATATATAATATTTTGTTATCTGGCTTCTTTCACTTAGCAAAATGTCTTCAAGTTTCATCTATATTGTGCTATATATAAGTATTTCATTCCTTTTTAGGACTGAATCGGGGAAGGCAATGGCACCCCACCCCAGTACTCTTGCCTGGAAAATCCAATGGACGGAGTAGCCTGGTGGGCTGCAGTCCATGGGGTCGCTAACAGTTGGACAGACTGAGCGACTTTACCTTCACTTTTCTCTTTCATGCATTGGAGAAGGAAATGGCAACCCGCTCCAGTATTCTTGCCTGGAGAATCCCAGGGATTGGGGAGCCTGATGGGCTGCCGTCTATGGGGTCACACAGTCGGACACGACTGAAGTGACTTAGCAGTAGCAGTAGGACTGAATAATACTAGAGATACCAAGAGAACATTTCATGCAAAGATAGGCAAAATAAAGCACAGAAACAGTATGGACCTAACAGAGGAGGAAGATATTAAGAAGAGGTGGCAAGAATACACAGAAGAGCTGTACAAAGATCTTATGACCCAGATAACCACGACGGTGTGATCACTCACCTAAAGCCAGATATCCTGGAGTCCACGAACAAAGCTGGTGGAGGTGATGGAATTCCAGCTCAGCTATTTCAAATCCTGAAAGATGGTGCTGTTATAAAGTGCTGCACTCAATATGCCAGCAAATTTGAAAAACTCAGCAGTGCCACAGGACTGGAAAATGTCAGTTTTCATCCCAATCCCAAAGAAAGGCAATGCCAAAGAATGCTCAAACTACCACACAATTGCACTCATCTCACATGCTGGCATCGTAATGCTCAAAATCCTTCAAGCTAGGCTTCAACAGTATGTGAACTGAGAAATTCCAGATGTAGAAACTGGATTTAGAAAAGGCAGAGGAACGAGACATCAAATTGCCAGCATCTATTGGGTCATAGAAAAAGTTAGAGAATTCCAGAAAAACATCTAGTTCTGCTTTATTTACTGCACTAAAAGCCTTTGACTCTGTAGATCACAACAAACTGGAAAATTATGAGAGAGATGGGAATACCAGACCACCTTACGCAGAGAACAGATAACAACATACAGGGAAACCTGTACACAGGTGTGGGGAGAGAGGAAATTGGCCAAGATGGCATGTTCAGGCTTTCCTGCTGCACGCTTTGTAAATAATGACTATGTAACAGCTGAGATCATTTGTAGCACTGCGAATGTGTGTCACGAGGTACTCGCTTGGTTGTGGGCTACTTTGTGTAGCACCCCTGTATCAGCTCCACCCCTAAAGCCTCGGGAATTACTGCTTTATCATAGCTGTTTGTTGGGTCAGTCAGGAGAGGAGAGAACACGGCTGCTGTGGCTGCTGTGTCAGCCAGGATAGAGGCTGCGTTACGGCTGCCGTGCCAGCCAGGATAGAATAAACATACCTGCAGTTCCTATGGCTCCTTGAGTCTCCCAGCCTCTTAAGCTCATGCCTGGCCTACCCTGGCTTCAGTGAACAGTGTGGACAGGGAGATGCAGCAATACAGCAGGTCAAGAAGAGACAGTTAGAACCAGACATGAAGCAATGGACTGGTTCCAAATCGGGACAGGAGTATGTCAAGGCTGCATATTGTCACCCTGCTCATTTAACTTATATGCAGAGTACATCATGTGAAATGCCGGACTGGATGAAGCACAAACTGGAATCAAGATGGCTCGAAGAAATATCAATAACCTCAGATATGCAGATGACACCACTCTTATGGCAGAAAGCCAAGAGGAATTAAAGCCTCTTGATGAAGGTGAAAAAACAGTGGAAAAGCACTTTCTTTGTGAATGAAAAAGAGAGTGAAAAAACTTAAAACTCAACATTCAAAAACCTAAGATCGCGGCATCTGATCCCATCACTTTATGGCAAATAAATGGGGAAATAATGGAAACAGTGACAGACTTTATTTTCTTGGGCTGCAAAGTCACTGTGGACAGTGACTGCAGCCATGAAATTAAGACGCTTGCACCAGGAAGCTTGGCCTTTACTGGTGGCTCAACTGGTAAAGAATCTGCCTGGAAAGTGGGAGACCTGGGTTTGATCCCTGGGTTGGGAAGATTCCCTGGAGAAGAGAATTGGCTCCCCACTCCAGTATTTTGGCCTGGAGAATTTTATGGACCATAAAAAGAAAGCTGAGTGCCGAAGAATTGATGCTTTTGAATTGTGGTGTTGAAGAAGACTCTTGAGAGTCCCTTGGACTGTAGGGAGATCCAACCATCCTAAAGGAAATCAGTCCTGAATATTCACTGGAAGGTCTGATGCTGAAGCTGAAACTCCAATACTTTGGCCACCAGATGTGAAGAACTGACTCATTTGATAAGACCCTGATGCTTATCAAAGGGGAAGACAGAGGATGAGATAATTGATGGCATCATCAACTCAATGGACATGAGTTTGAGTAAACTCCAGGAGCTGGTGATGGACAGGGAAGTCTGGTGTGCTGCAGTCCATAGGGTTGCAAAAAGTTGGACACAACTGAGCAACTTTCACTTTCAATTTTCTCCTAGAAAGAAACGCTATGACAAACCTAGACAGCATATTAAAAAGCAGAGACATTACTTGGCCTTGAAAGGTCCATATAGTCAAAGCTATGGTATTTTTTTTTTTCCTGTAGTCATGTATGGATGTCAGAACTGGACAATAAAAATGCCTGAGTGCCAAAGAATTGATGCCTTCAAACTGTGATGCTGGAGAAGACTCTTGAGAGTCCCTTGTACAGCAAGGAGATTAAACCAGTCAATCCTAAAGGAAATCAACCCTGAATATTCATTGGATGGACTGATGCTTAAGCTAAGGCTCCAATACTTTCGCCACCTGATGTGAAGAGCTCGGTCATTGGAAAAGACCCTGATGCTGGGAAAGACAGGAGGAGAAGGGGATGACAGAGGCTGCGATGGTTGGATGGCATCACTGATTCTGTGGACGAGAGTTGAGCAAGCTCTGGGAGATGGCAAAAGACAGAGAAGCCTGGTGTGCTGCAGTCCATGGGGTCGCAAAGAGTCAGACACAACTGAGCGAGTGAACAACAACAATATTCCATTCTATGGATATACCATTCTTTGTTTATCCATTAATCAGGTGATGAAGAACATTTCATTTGTTTCCTCTTTGGGACTATTCTGAATAAGGCTGCTATGAACATTCAAGTACAAGTGTTTATATGGACATACGCTTTTAGTTTTTGAGATACAAAAACTATTTTTGATGTATCCCTTTAGACTTCCTGTTATGAGAGATGAGTATTTAGCTTGTTTATACTACTCTTTCTGCTCCTGTGCCCCATCCCACCAATATAGTATTAGACGTTTTCACTTTCTGTCTTCATTACATTTGAAACTATCACAGTTGTGATTGCTTTCCACTCAAATAATAGAAACCTGACTACAGTGACTTAAATGCATATGGAGATATTTTTCTCACTTAATAAATCCAGTTTATTGCTAATTCAGCTGCCAAAAACTGCCAGTGGGGACCCAGGTTCTTTAGCTTTCCTTTCTGCTATCCTTAATAAACTAGTTTTTATATTCAAGCTTATCTCTTTCTGATTACAAGATGGCTGCTGCAGTTCCAATCATCACATCTGCATACAAGCAAGAAAGAAGAGACTGGATAAGAAAAAGAAGTTACGTGGGTTGCCTTTTATCAGGAAAGCCTAAAATTTATTAGACCTCCTNTGATTACAAGATGGCTGCTGCAGTTCCAATCATCACATCTGCATACAAGCAAGAAAGAAGAGACTGGATAAGAAAAAGAAGTTACGTGGGTTGCCTTTTATCAGGAAAGCCTAAAATTTATTAGACCTCCTCCCACTAGCAAACCTCTATTTATATCCCATTGGCCAGAACTATATTACAAAAGACGAGGGTGGCAGAGAATGAGATGGTTACATAGTATCACTGACTCAATGGACATGAATTTGAGCAAACTCCGGGAGATAGTGAAGGACAGGGAAGTGGCGTGCTGCAGTCCATGGGGTGCCAAAGAGTCCTACACGACTTAATGATTGAACAATCGCAACAACGTCACATGGCCACATCTTACTGCCAGGGAGCTACAGAAACCTGCAAAAAAAGGGATTGACACCATCATTTAGATCAGTGGTTCTCAATCATAGCTGCGTATTAGAATCCTCACCCCACCCCAGTACTCTTGCCTGGAAAATCCAATGGACAGAGTAGCCTGGTGGGCTGCAGTCCATAGGGNTTGAACTTTAAGCCAACTTTTTCACTCTCCTCTTTCACTTTCATCAAGAGGCTTTTTAGCTCCTCTTCAAAAAGAGGAAAGGAATTGTTTCTAGCCTAGAGGCCATCTTCTTTCAGAGGAAAGGCAACAGGGAGGGTTTTATTATGCAGATGACCTCACTAGGGCTAGTGAGGAAATTTCAAATGGTCTGCTTTGAAGGTCACATTCCTGGGAGAGGTTGAGACTGTACATCTGTCTTGGTATACTATCATGGTAACAAATGATTCCATTTTGAGCTTGATATTTCTTTTTACAAGGTTTATTGCAAGTGAGAAAGATGATAGCAAATAAATCAGTACACATGTAATAGGTTAGGTTGTTTTTGTTGTTCAAGTCATTCAGTCATATCCAACTCTTTGCGACCCCATGTACTGCAGCACGCCAGGCTTCCCTGTCCTTCACCATCTCCCAGAGCTTGCTCAAACTTATTTCCATCGAATCGGTGATGCCATCCAAACATCTTATCCTCTGTTGTCCCCTTCTCCTCCTGCCTTCATTCTTTCCAAGCATCAAGGTCTTTTCTACCGTGTCAGCTCTTTGCATCAGGTGGCCAAAGGACTGAAGCTTTGGCTTCAGCATAAGTCCTTCCAATGAATATTCAGGACTGATTTCCTTTAGGATTGACTTGTTTGATCTCCTTGCAGTCCAAATGCAACCAGTGTTGGAAATCATTGCTTTGTGAATGACCCATGGCCTGTGGCTGGGCACATTGACACTCTGAATAAAATTGGCCTTCTGTTACTAAGAAGCAGAGGGGAGTAGATATTGGTTGGGTAGTATGTCTTCTTTGGCAACTTTTGGTCATATACTGACACTTTCACCTCTAATTCCATTAGTTATATAGTATCTTTTGGGTCTTTCTTCATGAGGTGAAGTTAGCCCCCTCACTTTGCGTTCTTATTCCCCCTGCTGCCTTTCAAACTTCTATAATTTGAACTTTTACACTGACAATATTAACAGCATTTATTGTCTTTCCTGTAATCAAAGTTATATCTGTATGTTGTCTCTCTGTAGCTTCTAAACATTGAAATTTAATAAACAAGATTTATATTTTGACAATATGAAATTTCACTGAAGAACCAAGAAATGTTTTATAATAACTTTTTTCCTTTATCAGTTTTCATTCTCCTGGAGTTTAGAGTTTCCTTTTCCCCTTGCACTATTTAACTTAGGCCATTTTAAAGCATTGTTCATATAACCCCATTTCTATCTGGTATTAAAAAAATGATCAAGGAAGAGATAAGCACGAAAACTGGCCAAATTCCTTGAGAACGGAAGGCTTTCACAATCGATCTCAAATTCTATTACATGAAAAAAAAAAAAAAGACTTAGAAATCTAGTTAATGTGAAGTTGGGGAAAACAGAATTGAATGCTAATATGAATTTTATGTATCTTATGTTTAATCTTTAGGATTTGAAATAGCTCAGCTGGAATTCCATCACCTTTGCCAGCTTTGTTCTTAGTGATGCTTCCTAAGGCCCAGTTGACTTCACACTTCAGGATGTCTGGCTCTAGGTGAGTGATTACACCATTGTGGTTATCTGGGTCATTAAGATCTTTTTTGCATAATTCTTTTGTGTATTGTTGCCACCTTTTCTTATTATCTTCTGCTTCTGTCAGGTCCATACCCTTTCTGTCCTTTAGTGTGCCCATCTTTGCATGAAATGTTTCCTTGGTATCTCTAATTTTCTTGAAAAGATCTCTAGTCTTTCCCCTTCTATTGTTTCCCTCTACTTCTTTGCACTGATCACTTAGTAAGGCTTTCTTATCTCTCCTTGCTGTTTGTTGGAACACAACATTCAGATGGATATATCTTTCCTTTTCTCCTTTGCCTTTCACTTTTCTTCTTTTCTTAGCCATTTGTAAGGCCTCCTCAGACAACTATTTTGCTGCTTTGCATTTCTTTTTCTTGGGAATGGTTTTGATCACTACCTCCTCTACAATGTTATGAACCTCTGGCCATAGCTCTTCAGGTACTCTATCAGATCTAATACCTTGGCCACCTGATGCAGAGAACCAGTTCATTGGAAAAGACCCTGATGCTGGGAAAGATAGAAGGCAGGAGGAGAAGGGGATGACAGAAGATGAGATGGCTGGATGGCAAAACTGACTTAATGGACATGAGTTTGAGCAAACTCCGGGAGATGGTGAAGGACAGGGAAGCCTTGTGTGCTGCAGNATTGGAAAAGACCCTGATGCTGGGAAAGATAGAAGGCAGGAGGAGAAGGGGATGACAGAAGATGAGATGGCTGGATGGCAAAACTGACTTAATGGACATGAGTTTGAGCAAACTCCGGGAGATGGTGAAGGACAGGGAAGCCTTGTGTGCTGCAGTCCATGGGGTCGCAAAGAGTCAGACACAACTGAGTGACTGAACAACAACAAATGTTTAATAAGTATTTGGTGAATGTTGTTAAATATTTGCATCCATTTAGAATGATGTCACTGAATGCTTCTAATTAAATAGAAGGAAAATCTCTTGATGCATTTGTCAGAAATAATAACACATGATTTTATATATCATGCAGGGTGACCTAAGGATATAGTGATGGATCAGCTAGCAATGGAACAACTGCGAACATTCTCATCTGCAATGGCTATTTGTCATTACTGACTGCTGTACAGCTGACGAACTTTAAGTGAAATTATGTTCAGACTTCCTGTGACCAGGAAGCAAGTTTCCTGCTGTTGTTGATGTCTGCAGCAGGAACATGCTGTGACCTCCAGGCTGCTGACCATCTACCCTGATTGCAATTCCACATGTGAATTCCTTCTGGACATGGTCACATTTGGAAACTGACACATGAAAGACTCCAGAGTCTTAGGGTGATGGCATGTTTGTGGGGAGTGAGAATGTGATCCTTTATCTGAAAGCGGCCTTCAATTTAAGTGCCTGACACCCAATTCCTCTTAAAAGATAAATCAACATTGTTTGACTAGCATGCATAGAGATTTCAAAATGTCTGTAACTGGGAAGATGGTGCTCTACACAACGCTTGCCCTTCAGGCTGGCTTCACACAGCCAACACTTAGTACACTGTCAGTAAACCTCAGCCAGTATTGGCTTTGAACCCTGGATCATCGTCACTCTGATCAATCCACCAGAAAGGATTTTCCTACTGACTCTGCCCTATTGCCCAGTATGAGTGAACGGATAAAATACCTCCCTTAAAATTCAAAACTTATGCGGATGAGGTAACAGTATCTTGGCAGAAAGGAAATGGCAAATCGGATCACCATCTTTTCCCTGGAGTAAAAGAAATAGGTGAACCTAAGCAGGGGAGATCATCCAGAATGGCAGAACAAACGGGAGCTAACAGGGGGCAAAACACGGAAAAGGCATGATTCTGGAGATAAACTCACACAAGGTAACAGCTTTGTCTGGGACTGGGGGGGAAATCCACTTAGCACCTTTCAAGGAAAAGTGGTGGCTCAGTGCTAAAGAATACACTTGCCAATGTGGGAGACACAGGTTTGATCCCTGGGTCAGGAAGATCCCCTGGAGAAGGAAATGACAACCTACTCCAGTATTCTTGGCTGGAGAATCCCGTGGACAGAGGAGCCTGGTGGGCTGCAGTCCATNCTTTCAAGGAAAAGTGGTGGCTCAGTGCTAAAGAATACACTTGCCAATGTGGGAGACACAGGTTTGATCCCTGGGTCAGGAAGATCCCCTGGAGAAGGAAATGACAACCTACTCCAGTATTCTTGGCTGGAGAATCCCGTGGACAGAGGAGCCTGGTGGGCTGCAGTCCATGGGGAAGCAAAGAACTGGACACAAGTTGGTGACTCAACATCAACATCAAAGCTATATGAGGCGTTATCCTCAGTTCAGCTGGTTTTTCTTTTCTTGAAAATTGAATTCAGTAAGTATCACACTGTCGCTTTTAGCCATTTACTCTATGGCTTGAGCCAAATAGGTCACACTTAGCTATTCCGCATAATTTAAAGTAGCATTTGTTTTTAAAACCAGAAAGATCAAGATCTCAGCCAGGAGTTCTGAGGTGAGACACTCAAGACGACAGCTACCGTGGCCGAGACCTGGTGTTTGCTCCAGGGGGTTCCTTCACTGTCTGAGTTCCTTACATCGCGGTCACCTTGCTCCCACCAGACATCTTGTTCTCATCATGGAATGACTCTGTCCCTTTAAAATTTGTTTCTAAAACTGGATCAAGAAATTTCTTAGGACTGCAAGAGAGGCTGGCATTTCAAAACTATTTTTATTGAATAACAAGAGCCTAGAAAAAGGAAAAGAAAATTGTGGGAGAGTTCCTGAGTACCAGCTCTGAATCAGACAATAACTGTCCATTTCCACAAGGAGGATGGATACAGTTTCCCTAGATACATACAATAGTTAGAAGCTTCTGGCTCTTGCCCTGCCTGCTGTTTCCATCAGACAAAAGCTCTTTTTTTCTCCTTCTTCAAACAACCTGTTCTAGCCTAAAGGAATTCCCAATTCCTAATGTTTGACTGTAAGATGCAGGTGTGATCCTATGGTGAATATTACAGGCTGTGCAAATGCCTGTGTGAGCTTCTGGAATCTACCTGACTGTGATCCTTAAAAACTTTCTTTAAGGAAACTGAACACCTAATATTCAGGAGGGTCAAGGGAGGGGCTGTATTCCTTGGAATCCCTTCAGATGAAGACAGATATGTATATGTTGCCCTGACTATGCTGTTGAGGTCATCGCCCAAGCAATGTGTCATCTTTTTCGGATTTCCTGCTATAGAATAGACAATTGGCACAAAGGTATTGGATCCAACATGACAATTTGAGTCAGTAAAAATAAATAGGCTAAAATAAAAAAAAATAAAAATAAATAGGCTGGCTGTGTTTAGGCTTTGAATTTAAATGAGAAATAAATCCTTTGTTACTTTATAATACAGTTAGTAGGGGCTTCCCAGGTGGCTCTAGTGATAATGAACCTGCCTGCCAATGCAGGAGACACAGCAGATTAGGGTTTGATCCCTGAGTCAGGAAGATTCCCTGGAGGAGGGGGCACAGCAACCCACTCCAGAACTCCATAGACAGAGGAGCTCGGTGGGCCTCAGTCTATGGGGTTGCAAAGAGTCAGATAAGATTGAAGCAACTTAGCAGCAGCAGCATTGTTAGTAACTGCTCAATAATTACCTTTTGTTCAGGAAGAAAAAACCTTGATTATAGATGCTTGCCAGAGAAGGGAATAGCACCCCACTCCAGTACTCTTGCCTTGAAAATCCCATGGACGGAGGAGCCTGGTGGGCTGCAGTCCGTGTGGTCGCGAAGAGTCGGACACGACTGAGCAACTTCACTTTCACTTTCCACTTTCATGCATTGGAGAAGGAAATGGCAACGCACTCCAGTGTTCTTGCCTGGAGAATCCCAGGGACGGGAGAGCCTGGTGGGCTGCCGTCTGTGGAGTCACACAGAGTCGGACACGACTGAAGCGACTTAGCAGCATAGCTAAGTGAATAGCACCCGAAGTGTCTAAAGCCAATGCTACCAATTTATAAACAGAAAAAAAATAACAATATTTTCATCTACTCCAGAGGCAATTTACTTTGAAGAACCTGTTACAGAAATAGTTTTTATGTTTTTTCAAGAAGACTAAAAATGGCTGAAAACATATTTGCAGTCATTAGCGAAGGGAATCTCAGTTGGTTAGTGATGTCACATTTCAACACACAAAAGTATATGCA
>SJYX01003181.1:363278-380139 GCA_006410675.1 Oreotragus oreotragus
TTATTTTACTTTACAGTACTCTATTGGTTTTGGCATACATTGACATAAATCTGCCACGGGTGTACACGAACTCCAAAACATGAACCCCCCTCTCACCTCCCACCCCACATCATCCCTCCAGATCATCCCCATACACCAGCCCCAATCATCCTGCATCCCACATTAAGAATAGCATTGAAATATGTATACTATCATGTAAGAAACGAATTGCCAGTCTATGTTCAATGTCCAAAAAGGTTTTCTGACTTTAAGCAACAACGGTTCATCTCTCTGCATTCCAGGAGACTGTTCCAGGCCATCTCAGGCAAAGACCCTGATTAACGGTGGGTCCCCAGCTGGCACTAGTGGTAAAGAATCCTCCTGCCAATGCAGGAGACATAAGAGATGTGGGTTCAGTCCCTGGGTTGGGAAAATCCTCTGGAGGAGGGCATGGCAACCCACACCAATATTCCTGCCTGGAGAGACCCTTGGACAGAGAAGCCTGGCAGGCTACAGTCCAGAGGGTTGCAAGAAGCTGGCCACGACTGAAGCGACTTAGCATGCACACACCACCATCTGGGACGTTGTGGGTTACTGTGATGCAGTAAAGAAAGCCCTGGCAGTCCTCACTTGGGCATGAGAGCTTCCACTCAGAAGGTAGAACTTCCTATTTTGTTTCATGGGCCAAAACAAGTGATATGGTTGCACCTAACCTCAAGTATTCAGAGACGTGCCAGCCCCCCAGGTGCCAGGAGGAGAGTGAGCAGCATGGATGTGGATTATATTTACTGTCAGCAAGGAAGTGCTGGACCAGGGAGGCCTTCAGGAGTGATGAATGAAGGTTTTGAGCTCTAGAACTCTTTTCTTTATAGACCTCAAATCTGAGGTACTCAGGTACTCCAGCCTGAGAGAAGCTCTCAAGAATGAGAAAGTTAGTGTCTTTAGTCATGTAGCCATTTTATGAAAAACTTGCCGATCTCAGAATACATGATGTTATCAAATTGTCATTAACAAATCACAACGAGGTACTTCTGTGCCCAGGAAGCTAGCTGATGAGAATAGTTGCTGGAATACTTTTGCATCTGTGATTAGGTATTTTGCTCCAAATTTAAATAAATAAACTCTACACTTCAAAGAAACTTTCAAATAAACTTCAAAAACTTGGACTGGGCATTTTCATGTGGAAGTAGGTAGGAGCTCTGTAGCTGGGGAAGCTGTTGAGAGCATAGGGCCACTTCTCAGATGGCAGGGCAAGATTTGGAAGAAATATTGCTCCCATGAGCCTTATGTGGAGGTGGGAAGATGGAGGCATTCCTTATCAGCCTCTACTCTCTCTGGATGTTGATGACTATAAGCAGTAACCACATTTCAGATTTCCACTAGGCAAAGGACTGCCCAAGACTCCTTGGTTTATAAGTGTCAAAGCCTGATTTCAAACAAGGCAATCTGTTTGCAGAGCTATGCACATTACCACTCTAGTCTGATGATGCTCAGCTACAGTTGATTACAGTTACCAAAGAAAAATGTATCATCTCATACATACTGTTTTAGCTACATGATGCTTTCGTGCTATGCCATAGAAGTCACTGAATATATAACTATCCCTTGATACTTAGGGGTTTCAGAGGATAAGTGTATCAATTTATTTCATGTATTATTAATTCTTACTTTACTATTTACAGTGTCAGTTCTTCACTGTGGCATGTGGGATCTACCTTGCAGCTTGTGGGTTCTCTAGTTGTGGCGCGTGGGTTTGGTTGCCCTCTGGCCTGTGGGATCTCAGTTCTCTGACTAGGGATTGAATTTGTATCCCCTGCATTGGAAGGCAGTTCTTAACCATGAGACCAGTGGGAAAGTCCCCTGCATTATTGATTATAATGTTTTTCTGCATTTTGCATTATCGTAGACTACTCTGTGATGAGGACTTCGGCTTTTGTTCACATCCTTAATCATTTGCTAAGGAAAAGTTCTTACAACTGAAGTATCTGAGTCAAAGTGTGTGCATGTAGAGTCACTGCCAACAGATGTGTTAACTCCACTTAGATGTCAATTCCATGTAAAAGCGATCCCTGGAATCCTGCAAATCCTGGGGCCCTGCAGCATTGTTTTCAGATTTAAAAATCTGTAACTGTCATACTTTCATAAAGTTCATACTAATGAACGTTCCCGTAAGCAGATGCAAGAATGTATTTCTGCCCACTTTAGATATAATATCAATAACAAGAAGGAAAACCTCTGGCAATTAGAAAAGTGATAAAAAGTACTTAAAGTTTTAATTTTGCACTTCATTCCATCAAGTATTTTGAAAATTGTATCAGAGCATTCTCATGATTTATCTCCTTTCATCCAGTTGCCTGCACACATAATGGCTCTTTTCTGTACTAATTGGTGATGCTGCTGATGTCTGATCAGAGAGGATCTGCCATGCCAAGGAAATATGACATGGAGTATATGTGCCAATGAATGAATAAACTAGACAATATCTGGCCTGATAAAACACAGCTGTGTTCTCATATCTGCTTCTTCATTCAATATGTTGTAATATGTTTCAATTGAAGTAGCATGTAAAAATAATTTGGCCACATGTAGACATGTAGATGGAAAAGGGAAGAATATTTTAGCTTTTCAGATCATTGTGGTTATTCTTCTTTCATACTATACCAAAACTTTTTAGTATACTTGTAAAGATTAGACCTTAATAAGATAACTAATGAATTAAATTGGGTTAAGATTCCGTGGAGAAGGTCATGATAACCTACTCCAGTATTCTTGCCTGGAGAATCCCAAGGACAGAGAAGCCAGGCGGGGTATGGTCCATAGGGTTGCAAAGTGCTGGACACAACTAAAGTGACTTAGTACACACAAAGTGATTTAACCCATTCAGCATCTTTTGGCTCCCCCTGTGGAAGCTTTGGTGGCCATGAAGCTGGTTCATACCTGGTTTTGGAAGGATGGATGAGAGAGACTGAAGCCTGCTTTGTAGCCCAGGCAACATGAGGAAGCATCAGCAAGCTGGGCTATTTCCTAGCTCATACGCAAACATATGGATGCATTTCTCAATATTAGACCTTACCCAGCTTCCAAGCAATAATTTCTGAAGCAATGACTTCTTGCTGTTAACAGTCAACTAATGAGTAGGAGATTAAAACTCCTCAGTCTGACTGTGGCTAGGTAGAGCAATGTAAAGGCAACTAATTAACAACCAGTCTTTTAATGTACTAATTAATCTAGCCAGGCAAGAGTAGTTTATTTAGAATATGTGGAAGGCTCTGAATCCTCCAAATTTCATTTTTCACCATGCTGATAAATAATTGAAACCCACAGCTTTCATTTGTCCTATTCATCCCTCTTCTTTGATGGCACTCAGCTTTGAAGTATCATCCTTAATAGGAAAAAGCTGTTTATCTATTTTTTTAATAGCCTCATGAATATTTCTTCCCTGTTATTCTTTGCTAGCACTTGCCAGTTCTTAACATTTCAAGTTTTTATTCCTGAGTCACCCTTTGTCCAGCTCTTCCTCCCTTGGCTTTTGTTACCATAATCATATAGGCTATATCAGAGTTTCTTAGGACGAGTAATGAATCATTTATAAATTGTCTATCTATTTATTTTAGGCTGTGCTGGGTCTCCGTGGCTGTACACAGGCTTTCTCTGGTTGTGGCTTCACTTGTGGCGCGCAGGCTCTATAGTGTAGGCTAAGTAGCTGTGACACAGAGGCGAGCTACCCCAAGGCACGTGGAATCTTCCCGGGCCAGGGATCGAACCTATGTCCCTTACATGTGCAGATGGATTCTTAACCACTGGACTGCCGGGGAAGTCCTAATGATAAATCTTGAGTGCAATACTATCTAACTGTGCTTGAAGCTCACCAAGGGCAGCTTGATACGAAATGAAAAACTTTGGACCTCACCTCTCCCCATTATTCTCCTCCCTAACCCAATGATTCCAGTTCAGAAATTCTGGGTTGAGCCCAGAATCTGTATTTTAAATAGTTTTCCCCACTCTCACCATTCCCCATGATTCAGAGGTAGATAATATCACTTGGAAAAATGCTACCTGGGTGGACAACTCCCATGTTTGATTATTTTTCCTAGTTGATAAGTAAACATCTAGGAAAAAGTTAAGATAGCATCTCTTTCAATGTGAAGCACCTACTTGGGTCTCTGACCTTCTGCCCTCTCTGAACTGTGAAAAAGTTGAGAAAGAAAAATAGGGCATAGCAGTTAGGGGCTGAAATCTCCTTATTACTGATAAAGGCTCATTTCTAAGATAAAGTTCAGTTTAAGAGTCAACGAGGTCATGGACTGACTCCCAAAATGTGGCAGCATCTTTATTTTTGCTCCTTGGAAGAAAAGCTATGACCAACCTAGACAGCATATTCAAACAGAGGCATCACTTTGCTGACAAAGGTCTGTATAATGAAAGCTATGGTTTTTCCAAGAGTCATGTACGGGTGTGAGAGCTGGACCATAAAGAAGGCTGAGCACTGAAAAACTGATGCTTTCAAACTGTGGTGTTGAAGAAAACTCTTAAGAGTCCCTTGGACATCAAGGAGATCAAACCAATCAATCCTAAAGGAAATCAACCCTGAATATTCATTGGAAGGACTGTTACTGAAGCTGAAGCTCTAATACTTTGGCCACCTGATGTGAAGAACCAACTCATTGGAGAAACCCCTGATGCTGCAAAATGTTGAGGGCAGGAGGATAAGGGGGTGACAGAGGATAAGATGGTTGGATGGCATCATCAACTCAATGGACCGGAGTTTGAGCAAACTCTGGGATATAGTGAAGGACAAGGAAGCTTGGTGTGCTATAGTCCATGGGGTCACAGAGTTGGAGGTGACTTAGTGACAATAACAACTCTATGTGGCAGAGAGGAAAGGCAAAGAAGAGTTTTCTGTGCAGAGAAGACAAGCTTAGAGGAGAATTGATTAGTTTATGCTTTCTAACTTTATTAATCTGTAAGTGACTTTACAGTAAGTCCCCTCATATGAGTAAGTTCTGTTCTGAAAGCCCATTTGTAAGTCCAATTTGTTTGTGAGTCCAATACAGTTAGCCCAGGTACCCAACTAGCAAATTACCTATATAGTATTGTCCAGTAAAAGGTTTATAAACTTTTCACACAAATAGTACATTAAAGAAAACTTTTAAAATCTTACAGCATAGTACCTTGAAAAGTACAGTGTTAAGTATGATAGCGGGCATGCAGGGACTGGTTTTGGGTGAACAGGCAAATATAATTACTGACTGGAGGAGCAAGAGGAACTGGGAGATGGTAGAGTAATACTGAACTCTATATAGCACTGAAAAGTACCCCAAAGCACAACCACTTGTAGAGAATGCACACGTGTGACAATGATTACCGGACGCATGAACTAACTTATATGATTGGACATGAGAACATACGTTTGCATCTCTGAAAGTTCACAGCTTGAAGGTTCATATGTCAGGGACTCACTTTACTTTTCTGGGGTGGGGGACGGAGGAATGAAAGTAAAGGTGGAGCCATGGGGGTCCCTTTACTTCTCAGAAAATAGCAAGAATAGAGGAAGCAGTGTTTCTCATCTCTATGTCCACCTGTCAGTACTGGCCAAAAATCAAAATGTTTAACAGCCTGCTGAGTTCACTGGTCTTTGGAGAACCAGATCCTCTGGTGGGAATGCCAACTGGTGCAACTTTCATGAACTGCAACATCACCAAATATTGCAAAATTACAAATGCATGTATCTTTTGCATTAGCAACTCCCCTTCTAAAAGCATCCTATAGGTATGCTTAGAAGCGTGCACTGATGAATGTAGAGGGGCAGTAATAGCAATGTTGCTATTAATAGGAAAAGATTGGATTTCCATCAGGAGGAGACTGTTAAATAAGCCATCATATGCCTATATGATGGAATACTATGAGGCCATACAAAATTTGAGTGCTCCTATTACTTTGACAGAGGGCAATCTTCAAAATTTGTTTTTTGATGAAAAAATCAAGATGTGAATTATTTATATAATATGTGGTCATTGATGTAAACCAAAAAGACGGGAATGAATGAGAATTTTCTTGGGTAGTATGCTGTAGAGTGTCTTTGGAAGGATAGACAAGAGAAGGGAGAGGAAACAGGAGTGGTTGGGGAGGAGAGTAGGGAAGTTTTAAAATCATACATAATTTTATCCATTTTGGCATTTTAACCATATGAATATTTTCCTATTCAGAAAGTTAGATTGTACAACAGCAAAGCCAGCCTTCTTACTGACTAGTCTCATCTAAGTCATCATCTTTGTAACTAACTCTGGTATTTCAAATTCTTTCCTATGGACAATCCCAGAGAATTTATGTCTCTCCAAAACTCTGGCAACAGTTACCCAGCTTGGGCCCCTTTCCAATCCAGTTCTCACCATCTTTCTAGGTGTATGTCCTTGATATTTGCAGTGATGCTGAGCTTCTGGCAAACCTGTCTCTGCTGGTCCTGTGACTCCTCCCACCTCTGTCTGCAGACTACCCAGGGGCTTTGGTTCTTGCCCGTGTGGATGCATCTCTCCTACCTCTCTTTCTCTCTCTTTTGAAAATGGAAGTATAGATGATTTACAGTTCTGTGTTAGTTCCTGGCGTACAGCAAAGTTAGTCAAATACACACATATGTATGTTCTTTTTCAGATTCTTTCCCATTATAGAGTTATTACAAGACAATGAATATAGTTCCCAGTGCTATATAGTAGCAGATGGTAAAGAATCTGCCTGCAGCGTGGCAGACCCAGATTTGATCACTGGGTCAGGAAGATCCCATGGAGAAGGAAACCACAATCAACTCTAGTATTCTCGCCTGGAGAATTCCATGAACAGAGGAGCTTTTATTTGTTTTATATGGAGTAGTTTTTATTGTTAATCCCAAACTCCCAATGTATCCTCCCTCCTTTTCCCTTTCGTTAACCATAAATTTGTTTTCTGTCCCTGAGTCTGGTTTCTTTTATGTAAATATGTTCATTTGTGCTATATTTTCAATCACATATATAAGTGATAGCATATAATATTTGCCTTTCTCTGCCTGACTGACTTTACTCATTATGGTTATCTCTGGGTCCATCCATGATGTTGCAAATGGCATTATATCATTCTTTTTCCTGGTTGAGTAGTATTCCATTGTATGTATATATGTGGGCTCCCCTGACAGCTCAGGTGGTTAAGAATCCACCTGTAATGCAGGTGACCCAGGTTTGATTCCTGGGTCAGGAAGATCTGCTGGAGAAGGGATAGGCTACCCGTTCCAGTATTCTTGTGCTTCCCTGGCGGCTCAGCTGATAAAGAATCTGCCTGCAATGCAGGAGACCGGGTTCAATCCCTGGGTTGGGAAGATCCCCTGGAGGAGGGAAAGGCTACCCACTCCAGTATTCTGGCCTGGAGAATTCCATGGACTGTATAGTCCATGGGGTTGCAAAGAGTCAGACATGACTGAGCCATGTTCATGTTCATGTTCATGTGTATACATATGTATATATATGTATGTATATGTGCATTGTGTGTATGTATATATACATATAAATATATATATCATTGTGTGTATATATATTTCCTTGTATTTATGTGTGTATATATATCTACATGTATGTATATATATACATATATATATACACATATAAATATCTTGTTAAATGTATAATTATTTCCTTCTGAACAAATAACTTTTTTCTATTTTTTATTTTGTTTTTATTTTTTATAGAACAAAATACAGTTATTAGTGAACACTAGCTCTATGATGTTGTGTTGGCCTCTGCCACACATCAACATGAATCTGTCACAGGTATGGATATGTCCTCTCCCTCCTGAACCCCCCTCCCATCCCCATCCCTCTAGGTTGTCACAAAACACTAGGCTGAGGTCTCTATTTTACCCAGCAAATTCTTACTGGCATTCTATTTTACATATGGTAATATATATGTTTCCATGCTATTCTCTCAATTCATCCCACTCTCTCCTTCCCCCACTGTGTCGATAAGTGTTCTCTATGTCTGCATACTAAATAAATTTCAATTAAGGTGGCCATATACTTTCTTATGTAAATTGAGATATTTTTGAGAATGAAACGGGTTATTGACTGGATGGAGCATGAAGATCCTCTGTATAAATCACAGTACTCTCATGAAAGCTGGGACGTGTGATGATTCTAGCTTTCAGATACTGTCTTTCAGAGACTCTTAATCACAAGGGACAGCTGACTTGGCCTTCCCATCACCCTTGATGTCTGCAGACCCAGCTTTGTTTCTCTCAAGTCTTCAGCCTGCTTCTAACCTGGCCAGCCTACCCTGCACTGAGCCCCTACTTGGTGGAGGCATCCTGGCAGGTCTGCTGGCTCTCAGTTTGTACAATGCACTAGAAATGCTTTCACAAGCAAGGTTTCATAGAATCCAATGTCTCCAACCCTAAAAAATTATTTCATCCGCTTGAAAACAGTCTTTACAAAAATAGAAATGTCAAAGAGAAGAGGTTAGGTATCTTGATAGCCTAATACATTTTATAAATGGATGTTTTTGTTTTGCAGCATTTCATGAGATTGTTTCAACCACCATGGAAGTCATATCACCTTTACTGAGGCTGATAGGTGTCTCTGCTTGGGTGACTCAGCTAAATATCAATACACCAGACTTTAGAGCTCCATGTTCCCTTCTTTCCTCCTTTCTAATATTGTAGCAAACAGTAGGAGGGAAAGAAAGTGTGGTTTATGTGATCTTAGAGCTGTGGGGTAAAAGAGGGCCCTCCAGCCTTGACCGAACCTTTTGGGTTTGTTGGTCTGATCCCACACCTGGCCATTCTGCTCCAGTCCACCACTGATGTCTGAATCTGCATCTGATCTTTTCCAGTGCTACCTGGATCTCATCTCCTTTCCTTGTTACCTTCACTTCTTCTTGATGACTAAGGACTGAAGATCCCCTGAAACTCTGCCGTAGCCAGTAAGTGACTCCTAGGCTGAGAACTCTCTATCCACATATCTCGCTTGGAGGGACGCAGGCTGGTCTGTTGGCCCCCAACTTAGCATTTCCTCAGCCCTGGGAACCAGGAAGAGTCAGGAGAACAAACCTGATCTTCAATTTGCCCAGGTCTCTTAGTCCACCCTCCTCACTGTACCGCGGCTCCCGTTGGTGTAGTGCTGGCCTGCCCGGTGATCTCTTAGGTCTTAGATAGCAAGCCAGGTAAGAGGCCATCTGTCAATGATGTGTCCGCAGTTCCTTCTTCTCCGGTACTTTGTGGTTCAGAACACATGTCTGATCATGCTCACCTATCCCTCTCCTTCTACGCATGTGCTGCGGGACCCAAAGGGACCACGTACGTCCACAGCTTAGGTTCTCTGGAAATAAGAGAGAGTGGCAGTTCAGTTTCCAAAAGATTTATCAGGGAGTCCTCTCAGGATCACCGCTCATGGGAGGAAAGGAAGAAAGCCTGACTGGGTGGAGGGATAAGTTGTGCTGTGATGCAGGCTCAGTGGCTCCAGCTGGCATGTGGGAAGCTAGGGATGGTGCGTTAGAATTTCCCTGAGCTGGGGCAAGAGGGCGAAGCCTTTATACTGCCCTGCAGCTACCAGCAGCTTTCCAGGTGGCTCAGTGGTAAAGAATCTGCCTGCCGATACAGGGGCCACAGGTTTGATCCCTGGGTCGAGAAGAGCCCCTGGAAGAGGAAATGGCAACCCACTCCAGTATTCTTGCTTGGAGAATCCCATGGACAGAGAAGCCCTGTGGATTACAGGACATGGGGTCACAAAGAGACTGAGATGAGACTGAGCATTCAGCTCTCAGGTGTCAGATGGGAACTACCCTGCCGAGGGGTAGCCTGGGCAAGGTGATCCTTTAGCTGAGGGCTGTCTGCCAGCTGCACTCCCAGTGTCTGGAAGGGTGGATCTTTCAGTCCTGGAAGAGTCTGGGTGATCACAGTGTCCACTACTGGTTGAATTTTTCTTATTCTTCCTATGCCATTATCTTCCTTCTGCTCCAGGGTAACTGTCCTAGGTAGGAAGTTATAATATTCTCTACATCATGGAAGAAAGTCTGCTTTAATATGCCAGGACTAGCTCTTGATATGTTAAGTGGGAGCTAAAAGAATTAAGAAAATTGTTTCGTTCTCAAAAATGTCTGGCTTATAACCAATTATCTCACAAGAAAATGTTATTTTGAATTTAAGAAGCCTTAATTATAACCCTTTCTTTTTCTTTGTAGCTCTTCTGTAATAATCCTAATATCCTCAAAGCATCTGGTTAGATAATTTGGGCTAACTTAGGGAGAAGATAACTATGTACAGAAAAGCCCAAGAGAAAAACCACTGAAATATACTTTAAAAATTTGTGATCTATCTACATATATGTTTTTTTCTCTTTCCCTCCAGCTCAAAGTTACTTGAAGGCTGGGGTCATGTTATTCTTAAGCTTTTTAATTTCTCCTGTGGTATTTAGCACAAGGCTTGGCATATGTAGTGTACTAGGGAAGCAATTACATATTTTATCATCTTTTTGAAAGTACGCTGGTGATTTAGTACACTGGTGATTTAGTAATGTGTGTAACAAATTGCCCCGAATCTTAGCAGCTTGACAACGAACATTATGTCACACAACTGTTGACATTAAGGAACTTGGGAACTGCTTGGCTGATTGAATCTGTCACTCATGAGGTTGCAGTCAAGCTGTTGTACAGGTTGGCAGTCACATCAAGGATTGATGGGCACTGGAGCACCTGCTTCCAAACTCACTCATGTGGTTGTTGGCACACCTTGGTTCCTCTCTGTCTGTTGGCCAGAGGCTTCAGCTTCTCTGCCATAGCCCTCTTCATAAGATGACTTACAATATGACAGTTTGATTCTCTAACAGCAAAAGGTGAAACAGAGACAGAGTGAGGAGAGAGAGAGAGATGGAGAAAGAGAATTCAAGAGGCAAGTCCCAACCCTTTATAACCTACAAAAGTGATACACCATTGCTCTGCCATGTGCCACTGGTCACAGAGATCACCCTGGTGCTGTGTGAGGAGATTATGCCAGATTGGAAATCTCAAGTGGCTGGGATCCCCGGGGTCATCTTAGAGGCTGGCTATCACAATTGGCATAAATACTTGATCCTTCATCTGAAGCTTGGCACACTGGAAACACCCTGGGGTTAAGACTCAGATATGGATTGAGAAAAACTCCCTTCTGACATTCACTACCTGTGTGACTTTGGGCAAATCACTTTAACTTAGTTCTAGTTTTCCTAGGAATAAAATGGAGATACTAGTACTCTTGCCTGGAAAATCCCATGGGTGGAGGAGCCTGGTGGGCTGCAGTCCGTGGGGTTGTTAAGAGCCAGACACGACTGAGTGACTTCACTTTCACTTTTCACTTTCATGCATTGGAGAAGGAAATGGTAACCCACTCCAGTGTTCTTGCCTGGAGAATCCCAGGGATGGAGCCTGGTGGGCTGCCGTCTATGCGGTCGCATAGAGTCGGACACGACTGAAGCGACTTCGCAGCAGCAGCAGCAATGTCTTCTTTGGAACAGTGTTGTCAATAACAGTTGAGGCAAAAATCTGCAGAAGGTTTAGCCCACGAGGAGCCCCAGTGGAAGGGGCATAATAATGGTAGCTGTTGTTAGTGGTTATAGAATCAGCATTCTTTCTGCATTTATTTCGTGTTATCTGCTCCAAGACAATGGTCATCCTTAGGATCCAATGGGTGTTCCAGGTGTAGCTTTGCAAAACAGTGAAGTGGTCTATCCAATCCAAGAGTTAAATCTTCAGGGCCCTTGCATTCCCCCAGCTTCCTCGGGGGGTGACAGTCCTCTATAGAAACTGAGGAGACAGCGCTACTGATTCAGGTAAACTCCTTCAGTTTTTCTTGCTCAGTATCGAGACAAATTAGTTATTACAATTTAATTTCTTGAGCTGTGTATGTCTTAGTCCCAAAACAACCCCAGGGGAGGGAGCTGAAGATGTGATTCTAATTTGCTGTAATCACAGTTGATATTATCATTGTTTTGAAGAATTTGTATTTTCCCTGACGAAATGTCAAACACACAATTCTGAATTCTAGATTAACTATTTAAAAATACATGAATAGCCTGAAAATAATTACCTTTTTAAAGCTATCTGGAACTCACCTAGATCCTAATAGTGCCAACTGGCTTGCAGATGCCATCAACTAAAATAAAGGGGAAAATTCATTCTTTTTTTTTTATTTTTTTGAAAATTCATTCTTAAATTAATTAAATATGCTGAAAACTCTTAGTATGGGAAACAGATTTAAGTATTGCTTATCTCTGTTGGGGCAGGGTGTATGTTTTGCTTTAGTTCTACTCAGATTGTTCTAACTAGTTAGCCATTCTTTGTTTTTAAATTAAAATAATAACCTTTATTATAAATAATACATTTTGTCAGGGGCTTCTCTATATATTGTCCAAACATGCCTCTTTGGAAGAAAGCAAATATGAAAAACACTTAAGCTTGCCAGATGGATGATTTAGTTGTATATATATATATATATATATATATATATATATAATCCAAGGATTCTTGGTTTCCTAAAGGTTTTACTTCAGTACGGATTCCTAAGCACTTCTCAAATATCATTTGATTTTTATACATCTTTCCAGGAACACATCTACCCTGTACAGAAAGCTCTCATTATATGATGAAATTAGCATTGTATCTGACTAACTTCTTGCATGTGTAACATGTGCACAGAACAAGGACGTTTTGAAATCTACAATATAATTCTAAATGGAAATGTGCTACGGAAATTAGCTCATGTCAGGCATCTTTTGATGCAAAGCTGAAGTTTAGAAGGCGCTGCAGGAGAGCTGATAAATAATTTATTTTTCCTTCAACTCTTTATGCAATTTTTTTTCCCTTTAGCTAATTCTCCTCCAAAAGTGTCTTTAGTTAAGAACTTAAAAGAATTCTCTTTCTTTTATTCAGACTCATAAATATTTCCTTTTCTATTACCACGGTAGTTGAAGCATGTTTATGTAAAGTTTTCCCCTAAAGGTATGTTGTTTTATCTTTGTTCATAAAATGAAATGAAATTAAGATCTATTGCATTTTAAAATTCATGATTCAAGTTCAGTTATTAAAATGAATATGACACTGTTTTTGGAGAAATCATCTTAGTTTTTTAATACTAGGACATTCAAATATCAGCATGGAAACAGAATTCTGAATCTAAATCTTTGTTTTTTTCAAGTTTGTTTTGTACTTACATATTTTAGAAGGTCTTTTTTTTAATTAAAATACTACATGTTTATTAAATAAAATTTGAAAAATACAAAATCATGAAAAATAAATGCATATCCAGACCATCCTGTTTCTCAAAGATGAACACATGGATATTTCCAAGTATTTCCTTCTTTTCCACATTTGTAAAAATGTTTACTTGGGTTTCTGAATGTGAAGCCCACTGAGGGGGTATCTTTTCCAGAGAAATCTCATGCCTAATGATAAGGCTTCTCTTGTAACAACATAAGAAGTATTTTTACTATTAGACTTTCAGTTCAGTTCAGTTCAGTCACTCAGTCGTGTCCAACTCTTTGCAACCCCATGAATCACAGCAACTCTCTCCTTCCCCCACTGTGTCGATAAGTGTTCTCTATGTCTGCATACTAAATAAATTTCAATTAAGGTGGCCATATACTTTCTTATGTAAATTGAGATATTTTTGAGAATGAAACGGGTTATTGACTGGATGGAGCATGAAGATCCTCTGTATAAATCACAGTACTCTCATGAAAGCTGGGACGTGTGATGATTCTAGCTTTCAGATACTGTCTTTCAGAGACTCTTAATCACAAGGGACAGCTGACTTGGCCTTCCCATCACCCTTGATGTCTGCAGACCCAGCTTTGTTTCTCTCAAGTCTTCAACCTGCTTCTAACCTGGCCAGCCTACCCTGCACTGAGCCCCTACTTGGTGGAGGCATCCTGGCAGGTCTGCTGGCTCTCAGTTTGTACAATGCACTAGAAATGCTTTCACAAGCAAGGTTTCATAGAATCCAATGTTTCCAACCCTAAAAAATTATTTCATCCACTTGAAAACAGTCTTTACAAAAATAGAAATGTCAAAGAGAAGAGGTTAGGTATCTTGATAGCCTAATACATTTTATAAATGGATGTTTTTGTTTTGCAGCATTTCATGAGATTGTTTCAACCACCATGGAAGTCATATCACCTTTACTGAGGCTGATAGGTGTCTCTGCTTGGGTGACTCAGCTAAATATCAATACACCAGACTTTAGAGCTCCATGTTCCCTTCTTTCCTCCTTTCTAATATTGTAGCAAACAGTAGGAGGGAAAGAAAGTGTGGTTTATGTGATCTTAGAGCTGTGGGGCAAAAGAGGGCCCTCCAGCCTTGACCGAACCTTTTGGGTTTGTTGGTCTGATCCCACACCTGGCCATTCTGCTCCAGTCCACCACTGATGTCTGAATCTGCATCTGATCTTTTCCAGTGCTACCTGGATCTCATCTCCTTTCCTTGTTACCTTCACTTCTTCTTGATGACTAAGGACTGAAGATCCCCTGAAACTCTGCCGTAGCCAGTAAGTGACTCCTAGGCTGAGAACTCTCTATCCACATATCTCGCTTGGAGGGACGCAGGCTGGTCTGTTGGCCCCCAACTTAGCATTTCCTCAGCCCTGGGAACCAGGAAGAGTCAGGAGAACAAACCTGATCTTCAATTTGCCCAGGTCTCTTAGTCCACCCTCCTCACTGTACCGTGGCTCCCGTTGGTGTAGTGCTGGCCTGCCCGGTGATCTCTTAGGTCTTAGATAGCAAGCCAGGTAAGAGGCCATCTGTCAATGATGTGTCCGCAGTTCCTTCTTCTCCGGTACTTTGTGGTTCAGAACACATGTCTGATCATGCTCACCTATCCCTCTCCTTCTACGCATGTGCTGCGGGACCCAAAGGGACCACGTACGTCCACAGCTTAGGTTCTCTGGAAATAAGAGAGAGTGGCAGTTCAGTTTCCAAAAGATTTATCAGGGAGTCCTCTCAGGATCACCGCTCATGGGAGGAAAGGAAGAAAGCCTGACTGGGTGGAGGGATAAGTTGTGCTGTGATGCAGGCTCAGTGGCTCCAGCTGGCATGTGGGAAGCTAGGGATGGTGCTTTAGAATTTCCCTGAGCTGGGGCAAGAGGGCGAAGCCTTTATACTGCCCTGCAGCTACCAGCAGCTTTCCAGGTGGCTCAGTGGTAAAGAATCTGCCTGCCGATACAGGGGCCACAGGTTTGATCCCTGGGTCGAGAAGAGCCCCTGGAAGAGGAAATGGCAACCCACTCCAGTATTCTTGCTTGGAGAATCCCATGGACAGAGAAGCCCTGTGGATTACAGGACATGGGGTCACAAAGAGACTGAGATGAGACTGAGCATTCAGCTCTCAGGTGTCAGATGGGAACTACCCTGCCGAGGGGTAGCCTGGGCAAGGTGATCCTTTAGCTGAGGGCTGTCTGCCAGCTGCACTCCCAGTGTCTGGAAGGGTGGATCTTTCAGTCCTGGAAGAGTCTGGGTGATCACAGTGTCCACTACTGGTTGAATTTTTCTTATTCTTCCTATGCCATTATCTTCCTTCTGCTCCAGGGTAACTGTCCTAGGTAGGAAGTTATAATATTCTCTACATCATGGAAGAAAGTCTGCTTTAATATGCCAGGACTAGCTCTTGATATGTTAAGTGGGAGCTAAAAGAATTAAGAAAATTGTTTCGTTCTCAAAAATGTCTGGCTTATAACCAATTATCTCACAAGAAAATGTTATTTTGAATTTAAGAAGCCTTAATTATAACCCTTTCTTTTTCTTTGTAGCTCTTCTGTAATAATCCTAATATCCTCAAAGCATCTGGTTAGATAATTTGGGCTAACTTAGGGAGAAGATAACTATGTACAGAAAAGCCCAAGAGAAAAACCACTGAAATATACTTTAAAAATTTGTGATCTATCTACATATATGTTTTTTTCTCTTTCCCTCCAGCTCAAAGTTACTTGAAGGCTGGGGTCATGTTATTCTTAAGCTTTTTAATTTCTCCTGTGGTATTTAGCACAAGGCTTGGCATATGTAGTGTACTAGGGAAGCAATTACATATTTTATCATCTTTTTGAAAGTACGCTGGTGATTTAGTACACTGGTGATTTAGTAATGTGTGTAACAAATTGCCCCGAATCTTAGCAGCTTGACAACGAACATTATGTCACACAACTGTTGACATTAAGGAACTTGGGAACTGCTTGGCTGATTGAATCTGTCACTCATGAGGTTGCAGTCAAGCTGTTGTACAGGTTGGCAGTCACATCAAGGATTGATGGGCACTGGAGCACCTGCTTCCAAACTCACTCATGTGGTTGTTGGCACACCTTGGTTCCTCTCTGTCTGTTGGCCAGAGGCTTCAGCTTCTCTGCCATAGCCCTCTTCATAAGATGACTTACAATATGACAGTTTGATTCTCTAACAGCAAAAGGTGAAACAGAGACAGAGTGAGGAGAGAGAGAGAGATGGAGAAAGAGAATTCAAGAGGCAAGTCCCAACCCTTTATAACCTACAAAAGTGATACACCATTGCTCTGCCATGTGCCACTGGTCACAGAGATCACCCTGGTGCTGTGTGAGGAGATTATGCCAGATTGGAAATCTCAAGTGGCTGGGATCCCCGGGGTCATCTTAGAGGCTGGCTATCACAATTGGCATAAATACTTGATCCTTCTTCTGAAGCTTGGCACACTGGAAACACCCTGGGGTTAAGACTCAGATATGGATTGAGAAAAACTCCCTTCTGACATTCACTACCTGTGTGACTTTGGGCAAATCACTTTAACTTAGTTCTAGTTTTCCTAGGAATAAAATGGAGATACTAGTACTCTTGCCTGGAAAATCCCATGGGTGGAGGAGCCTGGTGGGCTGCAGTCCGTGG
>SJYX01003182.1:7194-25653 GCA_006410675.1 Oreotragus oreotragus
CTTTACAGTATTGTGGTGGTTTTTGCCATACATTCACATGAATCAGCCATGGGTGTACATGTGTTCCCCATCCTGACCCTCCCTCCCACCTCCCTCCCCATCCCATCCGTCAGGGTCCTGCCAGTGCACCTCTAGTAATTTCTTACAGCACTCTTAGTAATTCTACACCCTGAAATACTCTTCCACATAATCAGGAGTTTCCCACTGGTGAGGGGCAACCCATATACAGACTCATTTTATTTATCATACTGTTGTTCAGTCACCAAGTTATGTCCGACTCTACACAACCCCATGGACTGCAGCACTCGAGGCGTCCCTGTCCCTCACCATCTCCCCCAGTTTCCCAAGTTCATGTCCGTTGACTCAGTGATGCTTTCCAACCATCTCATCTTCTGTTGCCCTTTTCTCCTTCTGCCCTCAGTCTTTCCCAGCATCAGGGTCTTTTCCAGTGAGTCAGCTGTTCTCATGGGGTGGCCACAGTATTGGAGCTTCACCTTCAGCATCAGTCCTTCCAAAGAGTGTTCAGACTGGTTTGACCTCCTTGCAGTCCAAGGGACTCTCAAGAGTCTTCTCCAACTCACAGTTCAAAAGCATCAATTCTTCAGTGCTCTGCCTTCTTTACTGTCCAGCTTTCACATCAGTACATGACTACTGGAAAAACCATAGCCTTGACTATACGCACCTTTGTTGGCAAAATGATGTCTTTGCTTTTTAACACGATTATCTAGGTTTGTCATAGCTTCCTTGCCAAGAAGTAGTTGTCTTCTGATTTCATGGCTGCAGTCACCGTCCTCAGTGGTTTTAGAGCCAAGAAGAGGAAATGTGTCACTGCTTCCACCTTTTCCCCTTCTGTTTGCTGTGTAGTAAAGGGACGGCTCAGAGGTTAAAGCGTCTGCCTACAATGCGGGAGACCTCGGTTCAATCCCTGGGTTGGGAAGATCCCCTGGAGAAGGAAATGGCAACCTGCTCCAGTATTATTGCCTGGAGAATCCCATGGATGGAGGACCCTGGCGGGCTACAGTCCACGGGGTCACAAAGAGTCAGACATGACTGAGCGACTTCAGTTCACCTCACTTCACAAAGGGACCAGATGCCAGGGTCTTAGTTTTCTGAATGTGGAGTTTTAAGCCAGCTCTTTCACTCTCCTTCTCCATCTTCCCTCATCAAGAGGCTCTTTAGTTCCTCTTTGCTTTCTGCCATGACAGTGGTATCANCTTCACAAAGGGACCAGATGCCAGGGTCTTAGTTTTCTGAATGTGGAGTTTTAAGCCAGCTCTTTCACTCTCCTTCTCCATCTTCCCTCATCAAGAGGCTCTTTAGTTCCTCTTTGCTTTCTGCCATGACAGTGGTATCATTTGTCATCGTAAGGTATTTTAAAGAATCAATTCAGACTTGGCTGAGAGTGTCTGTTTTCTTATACTTGCTTATTAATTCATCTGTATTTAGTGGACTGTGTGTATACATTTGACTTTGTGACCTCTGTTTGAAATTAATAGTGTTTTCCAGCATTATATCCACATTTGAAAAATAGAAAATTCTTAATTTTACCCTTGCCTTGTTTTTGGACTTTGACCAATTGCTCTGTATTTATATATGAATATCTGGTTATAGAAGCAAGGCCTAACTTTAAAGTTGTTTGGTAATAAATGTCCTATTCACTCACTGTATAATCACTGTTTTCCCTCCAGGTCTTGGTAGTAATATCTGAATGTTTCTACTTGCCACTTCCAAGGAATTTATCTGAACATTCTGGTAAGTATGACAAGTTTATGAGACAGAGTATCTTTANTACACGAACCATAGTCTTGACTAGATGGACCTTAGTCAGCAAAGGAATGTCTCTGCTTTTTAATATACTATCTAGGTTGGTCATAACTTTTCTTCCAAGGAGTAAGCGTCTTTTAATTTCATGGCTGCAATCGCCATCTGCAGTGATTTTGGAGCCCCCAAAAATAAAGTCGGACACTGTTTCCACTGTTTCCCCATCTATTTCCCATGAAAGGATGGGACCAGATGCCAGGATCTTCGTTTTCTGAATGTTGAGCTTGAAGCCAACTTTTTCACTCTCCTCTTTCACTTTCATCAAGAGGCTTTTTAGTTCCTCTTCACTTTCTGCCATAAGGGTGGTGTCATCTGCATATCTGAGGTTATTGCTGTTTTTCCTGGCAATCTTGATTCCAGCTTGTGCTTCTTCCAGCCCAGCGTTTTGAATGGCCTAATAAAACACAGATTCCTGAGAGCTATCCCCAGCTTCTGTTTCAATAGGTCTCAGAACAACAGTGGCTCTAACCATGATTCCCCAGACCAACAGCATTAGCATCACCTGGAAACTTACCAGAAATGAAACTCTACAACCCTACCTCAGACTTATTGAATCAGAAACTCAAAATGGATTAATAATCTAAATGTAAGACCAGAAACTATAATAATCCTAGAGGAGAACATAGGCAAAACACTCTCCGACATAAATCACAACAGGATCCTCTATGTCCCACCTCCCAGAATATTGGAAATAAAAGCAAAAATAAACAAATGAGACATAATTAAAATTAAAAGCTCCTGAACAACAAAGGAAACTATAAACAAGGTGAAAAGACAGTCTTTAGAATGGGATAAAACAATAGCAAACGAAACAACTGACAAACAACTAATCTCAAAAATATACAAGCAACACCTGCAGCTCAATTCCAGAAAAATAAATGTAAAGACAATCTCTTTAACAAGTGGTGCTGGGAAAACTGGTCAACCACTTGTAAAAGAATGAAACTAGATCACTTTCTAACACCACACACAAAAATAAACTCAAAATGGATTAAAGATCTAAATGTAAGACCAGAAACTATAATAATCCTAGAGGAGAACATAGGCAAAACACTCTCCGACATAAATCACAACAGGATCCTCTATGTCCCACCTCCCAGAATATTGGAAATAAAAGCAAAAATAAACAAATGAGACATAATTAAAATTAAAAGCTCCTGAACAACAAAGGAAACTATAAACAAGGTGAAAAGACAGTCTTTAGAATGGGATAAAACAATAGCAAACGAAACAACTGACAAACAACTAATCTCAAAAATATACAAGCAACACCTGCAGCTCAATTCCAGAAAAATAAATGACTCAATCAAAAAAGGGCCAAAGAACTAAACAGACATTTCTCCAAAGAAGACATACAGATGGCTAACAAACACATGAAAAGATACTCAACATCACTCATTATCAGAGAAATGCAAATCAAAACCACAATGAGGTACCATTTCACACCAGTCAGAATGGCTATGATCCAAAAGTCTACAAGCAATAAATGCTGGAGAGGGTGTGGAGAAAAGGGAACCCTCTTACACTGTTGGTGGGAATGCAAACTAGTACAGCCACTATGGAGAACAGTGTGGCGATTCCTTATAAAACTGTAAATAGGACTGCCTTATGACCCAGCAATCCCACTGCTGGGCATACACACCGAGGAAACCAGAATTGAAATAGACACATGTACCCCAGTGTTCATCGCAGCACTGTTTGTAATAGCCAGGACATGGAAGCACCCTAGATGTCCATTAGCAGATGAATGGATAAGAAAGTTGTGGTGCATATACACAATGGAGTATTACTCAGCCATTAAAAATAATACATTTGAATCAGTTCTAATGAGGTGGATGAAACTGGAGCCTATTATACAGAGTGAAGTAAGCCAGAAAGTAAAACACCAATACAGTATACTAATGCATATATATGCAATTTAGAAAGATGGTAATGATAACCCAGTATGTGAGACAGCAAAAGAGACACAGATGTATAGAACAGACTTTTGGACTATGTGGGAGAGGGAGCAGGTGGGATGATTTGGGAGAATGGCATTGAAACATGTATAATATCATATAAGAAATGAATCGCCAGTCCATGTTGATGCAGGATACAGGATGCTTGGGGCTGGTGCACTGGGATGACCCAGAGGGATGGTATGGGGAGGGAAATAGGAGGGGGATTCAGGATGGGGAACACATATACACCCATAGTGGATTCATGTTGATATATGGCAAAACCAATACAATGTTGTAAAGTAATTAGCCTCCAGTTAAAATAAATTTAAATTAAAAAAAAAAGAACCTGTGGGATTTGATACAGGAATCTGCTTTAACAGGCCCTCCAGGGACCTATTAAAGATTGAATATGAATGGAATATTATATCCTCTATATCAGGGATAATGTCTTCTCTATATTACCACAGGGTATAGTATTTAGAGAATGATAGCTTTTCTTTTTTTAATTTTGTTTTGCTTTGTTTTAATGTTAACTGATTTTCCAACGTACAAAGTGGCAGATACTCAGATTGGTATGATGGGATAATTAGTTTCCACAGACTCCTCCCCAACATTTTCAATGTAATTCTTGCCCCTAGCCACTAAGTAAGTAAAGTCACTCAGTCGTGTCCGACTCTTTGTGACCCTGTGGACTGCAGCCCACCAAGCTCCTCAGTCTATGGGATTCTCCAAGCAAGAATACTGGAATGGGTTGCCATTTCCTTCTCCAGGGGATCTTCCCAACCCAGGGATCGAACCCAGGTCTCCCGCATTGGAGGCAGACGCTTTAACCTCTGAGCCACCAGGGCCATTTTCAAATACTGAAAGTGAAAGTTGCTCAGTCTTGGATTATAGAGTCCATGGAATTCTCCAGGCCAGAATACTGGAGTAGGTACCCTTTTCCCTTCTCCAGGGCATCTTCCCAACCCAGGGATCGAACCCAGGTCTCCCACACTGCAGGCAATTCTTTACCAGATGAGCCACAAGGGAAGCCCATATACTAGATCTTCCTTATCATCAGAATACATTATGTTGATTTGATCAAAGGAATATTTTATAGTGGTGCAACTGATAAAGACCTGATAAGATTTTTAAATACCTAATAAAAGTTGATTCTGGAGATAGTCTAAGTCCATATAATAAACTGCAACTTGAGAGATAAAATAATTGTGAACAATAATAACCTCAATATTTGTAATACTGCCACATATACCCACCCCAGAATAAAAATATTGATTCTCACTTCCATTTAGTAATAAAAATATTGGATAAGATAGCTAAAAGAACAACTGTAGATATGTTATTAAAGCATTGATCCAAAAAGAGATTTTTCTAGGATTTTCAGTGATGATTTTTCTCACTAGTCAAAGGGATATAGTAATCTCAGAGGGTGTGTGCCAGGACCAGGACTTAGTTTAAAACCTGCCTGTTCACAGTCCTTGGCTTCCTTACTATGTGTAAGGAGTTAAATAATTTATTAGTAACCATTTTATATTCAAGCTGTTCAGACCAAATTGCTTACTTAGTTGTGATGAAGTGAAGTCACTCAGTCGTGTCCGACTCTTTGTGACCCCACGGACTGTAGCCTACCAGGCTCCTCTGTCCATGGGATTTTCCAGGCAATAGTCCTGGAGTGGATTGCCAATGTTAGATTAAGGGTAGGGCATTGGTTTTAGACTAGTCCTGAGTTCAAATCCAAGATCTCCTTCCTGTGCAGAATTAGCCGTTTCATCCTTTTAATGCCACTATTCCTAAATGTTGATTTCCTTAATAAAGAAACACTAACAGCTATAATGTACACTCAGCTTACATTCAACTCTAAATTGAATCTAAATCCTACACCAATAATTATATTGTAGATATTTTCACCCTCAATACATCTGTAGTTGATCTTTTGCTTAACTACTCACTAATATCTAGTTGTTTGGTTGGTTGTTTTTCCTTTTCTGGATATATCAGTCTACACTTGTTAAGCTACCTGTAGTTAACTGGGGAAATACAATAATTCTGGCTAATGTATATCTGAGCAAAAGTGACACACATTAATTCTGGGCTGAGTTGGTTAAAAAAAAAAAAAAAAAACTGCATGATTTTCCAATCTCTCTCTTCTCCTTCCATTGTGCTCAGGAGACATTTTCTTGATAATACAGGGTCCACAGGATCAAAGCTGCCTGGTCTGCTGAGTCACCACATGGAAGGTGGCTGCTGTGGAAAGATGCTGAGAACAAAGTTGACCAAGTGCTGCTGCGGGAATATATTTTTATAAAACACTGAGATATGCAGGTCATTTATTATGTATTATAAGCTTAACCTATCTCAACTAACACAATGTCTCAAAACAAGCACATCTTTTTATCCATAAGCACAGTACCATTTCCAAAATCATATTTTCTTTCAACTATACTAAAAGGTGAATTTTAAACCACTTTTTGTGTTTTTCTTAGCTCCATGTTTTGCTGTATCCCATCATTTACAAATTAGAAATGTTTCTTGATTTTCATAAATTCCTAGATCTTGAAAATAAATAACTGGCTTTTTATTCTGCCTCTAGATGAGAGACAATTTAATCATTTTGAAAATTTAGAAAACTTTTATCTGTAGCACTTGCTTTTTAGGAAGCTTTCTTTTGCCCACTACAAGAGTGTCCTGGACTGGGTTTCAGGTTTACCTCTCCCTGTAATCCCATTGCACTTCTCAGGACATACGTCTATCCAATCTCCTGGGACACGCCACTCCAGTTATGCCTCTGTACCTTTGCTCTCTGCCTTTTCCACCTCCTCAGGTGTCAGACTGAAATCCAAATCCAATCTTTCCATGAATCCCTTCCTGATTTTTCTAACTTCGCTGATGTCCCCTCACTCAAGACTCTTTTTTCATGAAAAGATATGCCTTATGGTTCACTGTCTACTACTTCTCCTCAGGTCATAGTCATGCTTTATGCTGCTTCAGAGTATGTGACAGCATTTAATACAATACAAACACTAAGTGCCTAATATATTTTACCTACTTAAACTCATCAATAGGCTTTCATCTGAAATTCACTTTCTTCCAGGGGAACTAACTAGAAATATACCCCTTCCTTTTCATCACAATATCTGAGATTCTGGAATCTTCCATCAGAAAAGATGGCTGACTAAACAGTGATTTATTCATTAAAAAAAAAAGAAAAGAAAAGAAATTTTACCTTAAGTGGTAGTTTTTGAAAACTTCACATTCTTTGTAGAAAATTAGTGACCTATAGCATTTCTTAGTATTTGCTTTCAAAAGTGAATTCAGTTATTTTCTAGGTATATATTGTCAGGCAAACTTTGTAAGCATTGTCACATTAGTTCCATAAATGAAACTGGATTGCTCAGTTACAGTACAGAAGTGTTCAGATGATAATGTAGATAACATAGGTGGTTTTATTTGTATTACTTTCACTGCTTTCTTCTAAAGTTATGTGGAATATAATTGGTATTTTTCTGTACTCAAAAGGATTCCCTTCTGAATTATGTCTTCCAATGATGATTAGTAATTATTATAGCTTTAGTTTGTTTGTTTTAAATGCTTTCCAGTAAAGTGCTCTCAGTAATTAAATTCTACTGACCTAGTTTTCACATCCCTGGCTTATAATCCATTTCATTTCCTAGGTTTATAATAAGCAATTGCACAGGCAAATGATAAAATAACAAAAGAAAAAAGTAAAAAATCCAAATAAATCACAGATCAGTCACCAGATATATAAGAGGTAGATGTAATTTGATCATGAGGGACACTCTCTAAATGCAATTACAACACTACCAAGATACCACCATTTCCTCCTCATTAGTACACACTAGTCCTTTGTAGAGACATGCTGTAGTATTTCACATTCAAAGCTTCTCTTTTAAATCTGTTCACTAATGAGTTTCAGTGGGTTGTTGCATTTCTCTAAAATACTTTTCAAACCTCAGTTGTGCTGCTAATGAAGATTACTGCTCCAACTTAAAAAAATATAGGCTTGAATTCATTGCTTAGAGCAATCATTCTTGGATGCTTAATTCTCTCTTTAGCTACAAATGTTGTCAGGAGACTTTTTAAAAAATGGGTTTATTCATCAAATATTTATTGACCTCCAGTGCTAGGTACTTAGGACATAGGAGTAAGTCAGATATATAGAGTCTCCCCAGCCTACATGAAATTTCTCTAAAGCTGTGCTGTCCAACATGGGACAAATTTAATGTATTACATATTAAAATTATAAAATTTTGAATATTTTATTTTAAACATAATACTCAATGGACATGAGTTTGAGTAAACTCTAGGAGTAGGCAATGGACAGAGAGGCCTGGCGTGCTGCAGTCCATGGGGTCACAGAGAGCTGGACATGACTGAGTGACTGAAATGAACTGAACTGAACTGAATATTAAAACTAATTTCACCTGTTCCTTTTGGCCTTTGTTAACATAGGTGCTAGAAAATTTAAAGCTACATAAGTGGCTCGCATGTGCATCTTGCATTGTATTTCTAGTAGATGGTGCCTCTCTAAAATCTTCAAGAAAACAGATCATCAAATAAGTAATTACAAAAAAAGATGATGAGAAATTAGGTGAAGAAAATATGAGAAGCCCTATAATATTAAGTAGCAGAAGCCTCTGAGTCATAGATAGATATTAGGGTCCTTCTGGTGACCAGAGTCACATCAGAGGAGTTTCAGAGTTGAGTGACTAAGTGGCTAATTTAATAGATTCTTCTTTTGCCCTCCCCTGGCATATTGCATATACTATTTTAGCACTTATGACAGGTTATATTTAAAGTATTTTAATTCAATAACAAATACTGTTTTCAACTAAACACTCTCTTACTTGTCTTGCTATCCCTAAAACTTGTCAATACTCCTAATAAGTTGTGGATATGCATTAAATGATGAAAAATGCCCTCTGGGGAGCTGTGAGCCAAAGCTAACCACCTGGAATGTCTTTGTATACGAGAAACACTAGTGTCACTCACCGCAGGATACTGCCCTCCCTGCTCAAGAACTGGGATATTGTGTTACTCACTTCCTACAGATGTCCAGCCTGGTGGAACTGATTTTTAATGATACTATTGTCAACACCTGATGATCCACTGCTTCCTAGATCCTTGCACTTGGAAACAGTCTGCCATCTAAAGTGAAACATAGCAAGACAGTTGTTTTGCTGGAAGTCATACACTAGTAACAGATCCAGTCTCACATCCATAAAGAAAATTGGACAGTGCTCCTACATGGTAGACTTTCATCTCAGTCTGAAGCTTGATATATCTTTGACTGACAGACTACCAGGGGATGTGTTGGTTTCCTGAATATGGTTTATGTCCTTGCCTAATATTGTATCACCTGTGTGTTGCTGAGGTGGGGGGAAAAAAATCAATCACTTGCAGTTAGTCTGTATTTCAGAAACTTCGCGTTTGTCTGGCAGGAGTTTGCATAAGGCCTCTTTCTTCCCCAGTCTTTTTCATGCTCCCAGTTTTTATAAAAGGGAACATGATACTCTTCAAAACATCCTAGGCAGGTCCCTAAAAAGCACTGATCAATGAAAATAAAGTGATGAAGTTCTTGTATCTTTATACAAGCCCTAGGAGTAATTTTATTTTTTTTTAATTAACTACTGAGGAACGTTGGCCGCAGAAACAAATTATTAAGCAAAGAAAACAATTTTAATACTTTCACTAGTAAATTTAAATAACTTATTGGTTATTTTGTGTCAGATAAACAGTGCCTCAGTCAGTTAATCAATTGACATTTAATGATCAAGTTCATGCTGGACCAACATTTGGCAAAGACTAAAATACATGTAAAAGGTTTAAAATATGGTTTTCACCTTTATTGGAATTAAAAGCTAAGACAACTCAAATAGAATAGCATGTCAGTTCACTGACATATTAAACCTTTTTGAAGAAAAAAATAAAAACCTAAAATTTCTCTTGTGGTAATTGGTGAAGAAAAAAGGCATACATATGTCTACCTTGAGACGAAAATGCAACTGTCACTGATATTTACAATATATCCAGTCATTATCAATACCTTACACCCTGTTGTATCACTTCTCCAAATTTATTTTCAGGTACAATGACTATAAAACGTACCTCCATAAAATATGGTTCCACAGCAAAATAACTTTGAGTAATAGTAAACATTTCATGTATTACTTGGAGATTAATTTCTTCCTAACATTAAAGAAACTTTGTTTAATCAAACAATTCTCAGATGTGTTTGCTTATAGCCCCAATTTATTACACAATACTTAATAGCATCCCAAGGGACACTTTGGATTTACTTTTAGAAACTCTGGTTTTCTTAATGCATTAAACCAACAGCAACATTACTAGATGAACAAAAGACAGAATATTAGGGGTGGGTCCATTTTTTCTGGATAGAGTAGAATCCAAATATCTATCTCAGATGGTCCTACATGCCTGCAGCACAGATTCCAAGTAGGTACCTCTGATAGAGGAGAATGGACCTCAGAGTTTACAGTGTAAAGCAGTGAAGAAGTACAGAAATAGAAACAGAGAGTGAACAAAGAGAGATGTTGCCTATTTCACAACTTCTTTAAAGTCAATTTCTTTCTTCTGCTTTCTCTCACTTCAAAATCTTTCACCTCTGATCTCAAAGGAAAGAACATCATTTTCAATTTAATTCAACAAATTAAATTCTCACTAGATTAGGAGCCCAAACATGCTGCACAGGACACTAAAAACTGAGCAGCTGTCTCTGTCAGATAGTTGAAAAACATGACAAAATGTCAATACACATTGTTTAAAGTGATTGAATCAAATGAATATAAATCTGTGCCTTTTCATTATAAAATTTAATTTAAAAAAAAAAAAAAAAAAGGAATCTGATAATCTCCCAGCTTTCCCATTACTGAAAAATGCTAATCAAACACATAGCCCTTAAGGGTAGGAAAAGCCTGCAAGATGAAAAATTATAACATTTTAAATAACAAAATTCAACACATCAAGTAAGAAATGTCGAGCCAGAAAAGAGAACATGGAGAAATTCTGACTTTCCTTTCCTTGATGAATTCCTCCAGATACCATTAAGGAAATTATGCTGTGATTTCTCCAAATGTATTGACATATTCTATTGCATTAGGCTAAAATAATATGCCTTCCTATGCTAGACTTTTTGGCTTCCCTGGTGGCTCAGAGGAAGAAACTACTTGCAATGCAGGAAATGCAGGAGACATGGGTTTGATCCCTGGATTGGGAAGATCCCCTGGAAGAGAACATGGTGACCTACTCCAGTATTCTTGCCTTGAGAATCCCATTGACAGAGGAGCCTGGGACTACTCTACAGTTCATAGAAGTGAAAAGAGTTGGACAGGACTAAAGAAACTGAGCACACATATTAGATTATTTATGACAGATTCCAATGCCCTGCCCACTGGAGCATCAGTGAAAGGTGATGCTCAATTATTTAATAGCCTTTCTAAGAGCCAGACATCCTGAAATGTGAAGTCAAGTGGGGCTTGGAAAGCATCACTACGAACAAAGCTAGTGGAGGTGATGGAATTCCAGCTAAGCTGTTTCAAATCCTGAAAAATGATGCTGTGAAAGTGCTGCACTTAATGTGCCAGCAAATTTGGAAAACTCAGCAGTGGCCACAGGACTGGAAAAGATCCATTTTCATTCCAATCCCAAAGAAAGGCAATGTCAAAGAATGCACAGTTGCACTCATCTCACACGCTAGTAAAGTAATGCTCAAAATTCTCCAAGCCAGGCTTCAGCAGTACGTGAACGGTGAACTCCCTGATATTCAAGCTGGTTTTAGAAAAGGCAGAGGAACCAGAGATCAAATTGCCAGCATCCTCTGGATCATGGAAAAAACAAGAGAGTTTTAGGAAAACATCTATTTCTGCTTTATTGACTATGCCAAAGCCTTTGACTGTGTGGATCACAATAAACTGTGGGAAATTCTTAAAGAGATGGGAATACCAGACCACCTGACCTTCCTATTGAGAAACCTATATGCAGGTCAGGAAGCAGTAGTTAGAACTGGACATGGAACAACAGACTGGTTCCAAATAGGAAAAGGAGTACATCAAAGCTGTATATTGTCTCCCTGCTTATTTAACTTCTATGCAGAGTACATCATGAGAAACACTGGACTGGAAGAAACACAAGCTGGAATCAAGATTGCCGGGAGNGGAATACCAGACCACCTGACCTTCCTATTGAGAAACCTATATGCAGGTCAGGAAGCAGTAGTTAGAACTGGACATGGAACAACAGACTGGTTCCAAATAGGAAAAGGAGTACATCAAAGCTGTATATTGTCTCCCTGCTTATTTAACTTCTATGCAGAGTACATCATGAGAAACACTGGACTGGAAGAAACACAAGCTGGAATCAAGATTGCCGGGAGAAATATCAATAACCTCAGATATGCTGATGACACCACCCTTATGGCAGAAAGTGAAGAGGAGCTAAAAAGCCTCTTGATGAAAGTGAAAGAGGAGAGTGAAAAAGTTGGCCTAAAGCTCAACATTCAGAAAACGAAGATCATGGCATCCGGTCCCATCACTTCTTGGGAAATAGATGGGGAAACAGTGTCAGACATTATTTTGGGGGGCTCCAAAATCACTGCAGATGGTGACTGAAGCCATGAAATTAAAAGACGCTTACTCCTTGGAAGAAAAGTTATGACCAACCTAGATAGTATATTCAAAAGCAGAGACATTCCTTTGCTGACTAAGGTCCGTCTAGTCAAAGCTATGGTTTTTCCTGTGGTCATGTATGGATGTGAGCGTTGGACTGTGAAGAAGGCTGAGCACTGAAGAATTGATGCTTTTGAACTGTGGTGTTGGAGAAGACTCGAGAGTCCCTTGGACTGCAAGGAGATCCAACCAGTCCATTCTGAAGCAGATCAGCCCTGGGATTTCTTTGGAAGGACTGATGCTAAAGATGAAACTCCAGTACTTTGGCCACCTCATGCGAAGAGTTGACTCATTGGAAAAGACTCTGATGCTGGGAGGGATTGGGAGCAGGAGGAGAAGGGGACGACCGAGGATGAGATGGCTGGATGGCATCACTTACTTGATGGACGTGAGTCTGAGTGAACTCTGGGAGTTGGTGATGGACAGGGAGGCCTGGCATGCTGCGATTCATGGGGTCACAAAGAGTCGGACACGACTGAGCGACTGAACTGAACTGAAGCAATGATTAATGTGATAGCCAATACTGTGAGCACAGAGAACAAAGGGAAAGTATTTTATATTTCATACATATGAAATATCTGTTCAGATGATTATTTTAAAGAAGTGAAAAAAGTTAGGAGAAAACATAAATATGATCACTTCTTACATTACCTGAGACTTCAAGTGGAATGTATAAAATGAACAAGTCATGAAAGGACTTAAGGAAAGACTAGCAAAACCTTTGGTGAAGTCCAGAAAAACATCTGCATTGCCAAGAAAGAGGTGTCTGAAGGCTAGGGCAGAATCTTTGGGGACCATATAGAGAAGTTCTTTTTAGGTGCAGGGCAGAATATGAGAGACACCTACTGAGGTGTAAGATAGTGCTGATGGACATCGTGGTGGCCATATGGAAGTTGCTTCAGCTCTAGTAGGCAGAAGATCCTTGGAAGACTGAAGATTCCACAGCTTTGAAAGTTTCATTCAGAATCTCAGTACAACCCTTGCTGGCTATGATGGGGGCAGGATTTCAAACCATCTGTGGATCTAAGAGAAGTAGCAAGTTCAGAGCAGATAAAGAAAGCAAAGGCTTGAGGACATTTTCTGGAGCCTCAAAGGTTCTGAATTCAGTTTGAACAGACAATGAAGTTGTATGCAAACTCTCTCAAATATTCTTTCTTTTGAGAAACTAAAAAATTTGCAATTATTTGTTGAGTTACTATATGTATAATTCCAGGGCCCTTTGGTGACTCCTTCAGATGTCTAGCTCCTGGTTGAACCCTCCATGAACTTTGCTATCATTAGGCAAAATATTAGAGTTTAATTGTTGTTATAAATTCTATTAACAGCACAATTTCATTGTTGTAGCTGATCTCCACATGTTGAATTCTTGTTAGCTTCTTCTTTTGGTTCTTTTGTAATATTATTAGAGTTTCTCTTTTATGCCCTAATTTGATGACTAAGTTTCTAGGAACAGATTCATTGTGTGAAAACATTTCATTATCACTTTATTTGAAACCAAGTCCTGATTATTTTCTGGTATATTCTGATATCTTTCAACAACTTTTCCCTTTGAAATAACATCTGCTTTAGTTGTTTTTCTTTGTTAATAAAATATTCTAAAAACTTCATGGCTATTTTTGATCTACAATCCTTGCAAACACACACACACACACACAAACATACATGCACATACACATACATAACTTTTACCAGATAATTGGATTTGATGGATATTAAGAACAGTTTATGGTATTGCATTTTTTGAACACTGATACAAATGGATTGGAGAAGGCAATGGCACCCCACTCCAGTACTCTTGCCTGGAAAATCTTGTGGACAGAGGAGCCTGGTGGGCTGCAGTCCACGAGGTCGCAAAGAGTCGGACATGACTAAGCGACTTCACTTTTACTTTCCACTTCCATGCACTGGAAAAGGAAATGGCAACCCACTCCAGTGTTCTTGCCTGGAGAATCCCAGGGACGGNTCCAGTACTCTTGCCTGGAAAATCTTGTGGACAGAGGAGCCTGGTGGGCTGCAGTCCACGAGGTCGCAAAGAGTCGGACATGACTAAGCGACTTCACTTTTACTTTCCACTTCCATGCACTGGAAAAGGAAATGGCAACCCACTCCAGTGTTCTTGCCTGGAGAATCCCAGGGACGGGGGAGCCTGGTGGGCTGCCATCTGTGAAGTCGCACGGAGTCAAACACGACTGAAGCGACTTAGCAGCAGCAGCAGCAGCAAATGGATTATTTAAAGTTGTTTTTTTTTTAACTTTTGCTGAAGGTAGGTAGATATAAAGAGAGCATGTGTTAGTCATATCTGACTCTTTGCAACCCCATGGACTGTAGCCCACCAGTCTTCTCTGTCCATGGGATTCTCCAGGCACAAATACTAGAGTGGGTTGTCATTTCCTTCTCCAGAGGATCTTCCTGACAAAGGGATCAAACCTGTGTCTCCTGTACTGCAGGCAGATTCTTTTTACCAACTGAGCCACCAAGGAAGCCTGGTATAAAGAGAACAGATAGCAATATATAAAATTATATATAACTAGAACAGATGGCAATAGAGACAATAATCTATTTCTACATAAGCAAGAAAAAACGCGAGATGAGATCAGACACAGTTTTAGTGGAAACGTCACAGCTAAAGTCATGTTTCTATTTGAGAAACTAACATGTATAGACAGAACAGTGACCAAAATCCTTAGGAAGCAGAACTCAAGACAACACAAAGCCAGGTTCTAATTCTGGGTCTATCACATATGGACCAGGTGGTCTCATGGTCTAATCTGTAAATTTGAGACTATAAAATCTGCCCAAGAGGGTTACCATAAAAAATAAATGCATAAGAGATGTTTCTGATAGAGTCTAAGCTCCACTCAACCATCTACACTTAACATGGCCATTTCTATTTCCATTAGATCATTATTTACTTGCTTTGAAAAGTAAGGAATAGGAAATAAGAAATTTTTAAATATTATAGACAATCAAGAGGCTTCCCAGCTGGCACTAGTGGTAAAGAACCTGCCTGCCAATGCAGGGATGTAAGAGACACAGTTTCAATCCCTGGGTCGGGAAGATCCAGTATTCTTGCCTGGGGAATCCCATAGGCAGAGGAGCCTGGCAAGCTGCAATCCATAAGGTCATATAGTCAGGCAGGACTGAAGTGGCTTAGCACAGCACACAGCACAGACAAACAAGATGAGGATCATCTGATATTACACAAGATATAGACATGCTAGCTCATTGCAAAAGTCCCTGTTGCTGGGAAAGATTGAGGGCAGAAAGCTAAGAGGGCATCAGAGGATGAGATAGCTGGATGACATCACTGATGCAATGGACATGAACTTGGGTGAACTTTGGGAGATGGAGAGGGACAGAGAGGCCTGGTGTGCTGTAGTCCATGAGGTCACAAAGAGTCAGACCCAACTGGGCAACTGAACAACCAACAAAAGACATGCTATATAGCCTTTAAATCTCAGCCTCCTTTTCAGGCAAATGTCTGACCTTGCATTTACTATATACTAGCAGTTCTCAGATGACAGCTGACAAGACTACAGTAAGTTTCTCCATTGTGCTTTTACAACCAGCCCCTGTTGGTATTATTTAGCTTCAACATTGATAGTAATATGCTTCTGTTTATTCTAAGCTGAAACACACAAAAAAAGAAAGATGGAATCAAGAGTCATTTGTTAGTCACCGTTCCAAAATTCAGACCTTATGAATAAGAGATTTAAGAAAAACACAGTGCTCAATTTCTTCCCAACTATACTAGATAAGATAACAGATGAATTCAGACTTTGGAGAAATCTATGGCTTATTCATTTTAAGTATTGTTCATTAAGACAGTCCCATGAGTGGAAGCACTAGAATTTCAGAGGTTTATCTCTTAAAAGTCACACATTGAATTGAAATAACAGCGTCTTTCTGATACCTTTAGAAAAAACTGGCTGTATCTAGAAGAAAATGTAGAGTCTATTATTCAGTATTAATTAACTGAATATTAATTATTGTTCTTATGGATTCAAATCAATTTAACATTATTTCAATTAAAAGTTAACCCTTTGATGCTTAATTAAATTTCCACATTTTAATGAAGGTGAGATAGTAACACATTGCTTTTGACTTGCATATTATCTGCTTTTCATTCTCTAAAAACAGACAGCTTAGAAGGAAGAATCCCCATTCTTTAAAGATAAGTATATACACCATATAGGTTGTCTAAATTATCCTCATTTCCTATGGCCAATTTTTAAAAAACAGTGCTGACTTTTATTTTAAGTTCCCATTGAACAATAGCTAGACCCCACTCATTGAAACTGGACAGGGACACAACATGCATAAAAGGGCTTCTCTTCTCCCTCAGATGAATCATATCTGGAGACAAAATCACTATCACAGAAGATATTCATTCTTCTTAGGCACTAAATCACTTCTATTGCTGGAGGATGCTACATACTTAGAAACAGAAATTTAAGGGCACTGCTTAGCGTTCAACAGGCCTAATGAACTTAGAAAATTAATTAAGAGAATAAATAAGACCAAGATGGTAAAGCCTATATAATTGTGTTAGGTTATCTGTAAGGGAGCTATTTCATTAAGGCAGGTAATCAGTTCCAGGTTATATAGAAGATGTGGCATGGATGGTATAAGATTGGATGTAACTCAAAGCTGCTTTTAGAAAAGCAGTTCAGTTGCTCTATCAGTGGTGCTGGCTGACTGTACATAGGTGCTAACTGAGTCTTTCCATCATAGACTATCAAACTGGAATCCACTTCAGAGCTTACTTCTTCATTTTACAGATGAGAATTCCAGAGAGGTTACATGGTCTATACAAGCTCAGAAAGCATACATGTATGTAAGTTGTATGTACAGTTCAGTTCAGTCACTCAGACTCTTTGTGACCCCATGAATCGCAGCACGCCAGGCCTCCCTGTCCATCACCAACTCCCGGAGTTCACTCGGACTCACGTCCATCAAGTCAGTGATACCATCCAGCTGTCTCATCCTCTGTCGTCGCCTTCTCCTCCTGCCCCCAATCCCTCCCAGCATCAGAGACTTTTCCAATGAGTCAACTCTTCTCATGAGGCGGCCAAAGTACTGGAGTTTCAGCTTTAGCATCATTCCTTCCAAAGAAATCCTAGGGCTGATCTCCTTCAGAATGGACTGGTTGGATCTCCTTGCAATTCAAGGGACTCTCAAGAGTCTTCTGAAACACCACAGTGTATGTACAGTAAGATCAAAAAGATTCAACAGTGGGGTAAAAGTTGATCGAATGAGTTAGACATAAACAAAAGACTTCAAACAACTGTTCATATTGGAGTAGGAATATGTACCCTGGAAAAAGTACAGATTTCAATGTCAGAGGGACCTAAAGTTCTTGTGGCTAAAAGCACCCTCCTGTCAGGAATATCTTTTAAATTGAAAATGTGGCTTGACCTTGATGAGTAAAGGGTTTCAAAAACCAGCTTCACTCTCTTCCACAGACCATGAAATATGTTCAGAAGAACTATTGACCACCCTTCCAATCACTTATGCATTATATCTGATATTTTGTAAAAAAGAACTTCTCTGACCTTCATGTGTAAGTTTAGCATCCACAATATCATTATGCACAGAAATGGAGGAAAAGAAAAGAATGGGAAAGACTAGAGATCTCTTCAAGAAAATTAGAGATACCAAGGGAACATTTCATGCAAAGATGGGCTCGATAAAGGACAGAAATGGTATGGACCTAACAGAAGCAGAAGATATTAAGAAGAGGTGGCAAGAATACACAGAAGAACTGTACAGAAAAGATCTTCACGACCCAGATAATCATGAGGATGTGATCACTAATCTAGAGCCAGACATCTTGGAATGTGAAGTTAAGTGGGCCTTAGAAAGCATCACTACGAACAAAGCTAGTGGAGATGATGGAATTCCAGTTGAGCTGTTTCAAATCCTGAAAGATGATGCTGTGAAAGTGCTGCACTCAATATGTCAGCAAATTTGGAAAACTCAGCAGTGGCCACAGG
>SJYX01003182.1:26524-54563 GCA_006410675.1 Oreotragus oreotragus
AGATGGTGACTGCAGCCATGAAATTAGAAGACGCTTACTCCTTGGAAGAAAAGCTATGACCAACCTAGATAGTATATTCAAAAGCAGAGACATTACTTGGCCGACTAAAGTCTGTCTAGTCAAGGCTATGGTTTTTCCTGTGGTCATGTATGGATGTGAGAGTTGGACTGTGAAGAAGGCTGAGCACCGAAGAATTTATGCTTTTGAACTGTGGTGTTGGAGAAGACTCTTGAGAGTCCCTTGGACTGCTGGGAGATCCAACCAGTCCATTTTGAAGATCAGCCCTGGGATTTCGTTGGAAGGAATGATGCTAAAGCTGAAACTTCAGTACTTTGGCCACCTCTTAAGAGTTGACTCATTGGAAAAGAGTCTGATGCTGGGAGGGATTGGGAGCAGGAGGAGAAGGGGATGACCGAGGATGAGATGGCTGGATGGCATCACTGACTCGATGGACGTGAGTCTGAGTGAACTCCAGGGGATGGTGATGAACAGGGAGGCCTGGCGTGCTTCGATTCATGGGGTCGCAAAGAGTCGGACACGACTGAGCGACTGAACTGAATACCATTATGCCCACAGAGCTGCACTTTCTCTCTTTCTACACGTATTACAGCAATCTGTTCCCCTTTCTCATTCTGCACATACACGAAAGGAACATATGGGTTTTATGATTAATATAATGAAAAAATACTGAATCTAAGAATTCACATGAATCTAAGCAGTCATATATAGTCAGCTTGACTAATATTGTTAGAAACACAATCCTAAAAGTTTTAATGATCCTCTTTTTTTAATATAAATTTATTTTAATAGGAGGTTAATTACTTTACAATATTGTATTAGTTTTGCCATACATCAACATGAATCCACCACAGGTATACACGTGTTCCCCATCCTGAACTCCCTTCCCTCTTCCCTCCCCGTACCATCCCTCTGGGTCGTTTCAGTGCACCAGTGCCAAGCATCCAGTCCTTTACAGGATATAAATGAGCTCATTGTATCTCAGATGGCAAAGAATCTGCCTGCAATGCAGGAGACCTGGGTTTGATCCCTGGGTCAGGAAGATCCTCTGGAGAAGGGAATGGCAACCCACTTCAGTATTCTTGTTACAGTATTCCATGGTCCGTTCATGGGGTTGCAAAGAGTTGGACACAACCGAGCAACTAACACACACACATGGGACATAAGTGTTTATGAAAACACTATCCTGAGGTAAGGGCACATCTGCCTTTAACAACAGGAAGACTATAAGACAGGGTTTATAAGATTCAAAGAAAATAAAGTGATACAGTCAAAATCTCAATGGGTATGGAATGGTGCTTTAAATACAATTTAGCAAAAGGAGAAAAAAAATAGAGAACTATTGAGCTTTTCCCACACAGAAACAATTTTACAAAACTTAAATTTCATTTCCTTTAAAATTGTTTCTCCCTGTAAATGACTCAAAGCCATTTCCTGTACCTCTCAACTATACAACTAAAGACCTGCCTGACTGAGCTGTTTACAGTTTTCAACTTCAGCCCGTCAGGTGGGGTAGTATCTCAAGAATAAGAGTGGGTGAGGAACTAATTTTACTGCCTGAAGCCCAGTACCCATCATGTTCCTGAGTGAGCCTTTGCGTAGCCAAGCCACAGTCACCATGTCACCTTCACCAGTCACCAACTCAGAGTTACCAATTTACAGTCGCCTATAACCAAGTCATAGTCTCCATTCACCAGGCTATTTGTACCAGTAACCAATCCACAGTCACTAGTCACTGAACCACTCCTAGCTGAAACTAGTTACCAAGTAAGCCATCAGTCCATACTGTGTTTTATCCATTGGGTTAACGTTACCAGAGGCTGTTTTCTGTTTTTTGTTTTTTTTTCTGTATAGCACCAGACATTAAATTCTTTCATTTTCTAACAGCCACATAGATGCCATACCACACTGGTGACATCCAAACACAATTCACATATAACTCCCTTAAGGTCAGAGCAGTGACCTATGTACTATAAAAGAAGTCTGCCATCCTGATTTGCTGGTCTTCTTGTCATTAAGAGGCCAGGTTTCAAGGGTAGTGACCTCCCCAAAGAGCATAGTAACTTCTCTGAGGCTAAAATAGAATGCTGACTTTGGACTGCCTGGGACCAAGGTTGAGAGGTCCAGTAGATGAAAGCAGTAGCATGCTCAAATTGAAGACCACTGTACTCCACATTCTCCCTGTGCCATGTATCAGACTTCTAGGACACATGGTAACCTAGTGGCCAGACATGTCCTTCCCACAAGCTTTACTTAACCCTGGAATTTGTTTTAACATGATGAAGTTCTGAACATTCTAAAATCAAAGAATTTCTAGCACAAAAACAGACACATAGACCAACGAACAGAATAGAAAGCCTAGAAAGGAATCCACACTTACATGGAAAATTATCTACAACAAAGGAGGCAAAAATATACAATGAGGAAAAAACAACCTCTTCAATAAATCATGCTGGGAAAACTGGACATACAAAAGAATCAAACTGGACTACTTTCTTACAACATATAGAAAAATAAACTCAAGATAGATAAAGACTTAAATGTAAGACCTGAAGCCATAAAACTTCAAGAAAACATACATAGTAAACTACTTGATATCTGTCTTACCAACGTTTTTTGATATGTTTCTTCAGGCAAGGGAAACAAAAGCAAAGATAAATAAATACAGCTACATCAAACTAAAAAGCTTTTGCACAGTAAAAGAAAATATCAACAAAACAAAAAGGCAACCTACTAGATGGAAAAAAAATATTTGTGAGTGATACATTTGACAAGGAATTAATATGTAAAATATTGAAAAAACTCATTCAACTCAACATCAAAAAAACAAACAACTCAATTTAAAAAATGGGCAGAGGACATGAAAAGACTATGTAGCCAACAAGCACATGAAAGGAAGCTCAATTCTGTAATTGTCAGGGAAACACAAATCAAAACCACAATGAAATACCACCTCACACCAGTCAGAATGGCTATTATCAAAACAATAACAGGTGCCAGTTAGGATGCAGAGAAAAGGGAAGCCTTGAGCTCTATTGGTGGGAATGTCAATTGGTGTAGCTTCTAAGGAAAACAGTAAGAAAGTTCCCCTCCAAATTAAAAACAGAACTACCTATGCTCTAGCAATTCTACTCCTGGGTATTTTCCAAAAACAAACAAAGGTAAAAACAGAAAATTAAAGACATGTGCACCTTTATGTCCATTGCATATATATATATATATAAAATATGTATTTATATATGTATATATAAAACCCATAAAAAAGAATAGAATCTTGCTATCTGTGTGACAACATAGACTTAGAGTGTATTATGTAAGTGAAATTAGTCAGAGAAAAGCAAATTCTGTATGATTTCACTTATGCTGCTGCTACTGCTGCTAAGTTGCTTCAGTCATGTCCGACTCTGTGTGACCCCATAAATGGAAGCCCACTAGGCTCCTCTGTCTCTGGGATTCTCCAGGCAAGAATACTGGAGTGGGGTGCCATTGCCTTCTCCAATGCATCAAAGTGAAAAGCAAAAGTGAAGTCGCTCAGTCATCCCGACTCTAAGCGACCCCATGGACTGCAGCCTACCAGGCTCCTCCGTCCATGGGACTTTCCAGGCAAGAATACTGGAGTGGGGTGCCATTGCCTTCTCCGGATTTCACTTATATGTCTAACTAAAAAACAAAATAAATGAATAAACATAACTAAACAGGAAAAGAGTCATGGATACACAGAATAAACTGGCAGTTGCCAGACTGAAGGAAGGTGAGGCCAGAGAGAAACAGGTGAGGAAGTTGAAAGGTACAGACTTTCAGTTACAAAATAAATGACTCACTGGTATGGAATGTACATTGTGGGGAATATAGTTAATAATTATATCTTTGTATGATGACAGATGGTAATAGGATTTATTACAGTGATCATTTTAAAATGTACAGAGACATTGAATCTCTATGCTGTGTACCTGGAACTAACATCATGTTGTAGGTCAGATACTGGAGTGGGTAACCTTTCCCTTCTCCAGGTGATCTTCCAAACCCAGGGATCAAACCAAGGTCTCCCACATTGCAGGCAGATTCATTATCAGCTGAGCCACCAGGAGAACCCACAAAGACATTGAATCACTATGCTGTGTACCTGGAACTAACATAGTGTTATAGGTCAATTATACTTCAAAAACAAACAAATTCATAGCAAAAGAGATCAGATTTGTAGCTATTAGAGATGAGGGGAGTAGGGGGGAAATTAGACAAAGGCAGTTACAAGGTACAAATGTCCAGTTAAAAGACAAATAAATACTGTGGATGTAAGGCATAACATGATAAATAAAAACAACTTTATGTTATACATTAAAGTTATTAAGAGAGTAAATCCTAAGAGTTCTCATCACAAGGAAAAAGCACTTTTTCTATTTATTTAATGTAGTATCTACACAAGGTGGATATTCACAAAACACTGTGGTAATCATTTCATGATGTATGTAAGGCAAATCATTACTCTATATGCCTAAAACATTTTCAGTGCTGTATGTCAATTATATCCCAATAAAACTGGAAGGAAAAAAATAGACAAGGGAGATTAAAATAAAAACAATTTGGAGAATCTCTCACAAAAATTCAGATATATATCTTTTCTTTAAAAAAAAATGACTAGTAGAAAACAAAAGCAATAGCAAACTAGCGAAACTGGCTGTGGCTAAACAGTGGCTGTCGCATTTCAGAGCCACATATCCAAAAATATAGCTCTTTTGTTGGCTCTGCTCTGAGCCTCCCTCCTTCACTTACTACATTGTTATATCCAGCCTTATAAAGCATTTGACTTTGAGGACTGAGTCAAAGAAAATATAAACATTAACAAAAGGTAAAATCAGCCTGAGAACATATCAGGCATCCTTGACATAAAGGTAGGTCGCTCAAGAGAAACAGATCCACATTTGCTGATCCTGATTCTTCAAGACCAAGAGTAGAATGGTTTTCGTCTGGGGTGCTCTGAACTTTCAAGAAAGAAAGCTCCAGATTCAGTCTTTTGGGGTAGATGTGCCCTCAGCAGAAGCTCTCCCTGCATGCCTGCCCATTGATGACCTGTAAGGGGAGGCTCATAGCTAACCCCATAGATAAACCAACTGTGTCAGGCCTGTTCTCTTGCTTGAGATGATCCTAATTTCATCAAAGATGATAATCCAAGCTAGGCCAGTGTTCCAGAAGGTTTTTGTCTATGTCAAAGGTATGAAGTGTTAAGAGTTCGTCAAGTCTGAATTGGGAGGCAGAAAGAAAATCCAAACCCCTAAGTCTGACAGCATGGAAAAAGATATGTTGAGAATTCAGAGTAGAAATCAGAATAGAAGAGACAATAATGGGAAAGTGGGTCTCTTAGTAGTTCAGACTGTTATAATCTACAGACTGGGTGGCTTAAATGGCAAATACTTACTTCCTGCAGTCCAGTTCAGTTCAGTCGCTCAGTCATGTCTGACTCTTTGTGACCCCATGAATCGCAGCACGCCAGGCCTCCCTGTTCATTACCATCACTCGGAGTTCACTCAGACTCACGTCCATTGAGTCCGTGATACCATCCAGCCATCTCATTCTCTGTCGTCCCCTTCTCCTCCTGCCCCCAATCCCTCCCAGCATCAGAGTCTTTTCCAATGAGTCAACTCTTAGCATGAGGTGGCCAAAGTACTGGAGTTTCAGCTTTAGCATCAGGCCTTCCAAAGAAATTCCAGGGTTCATCTCCTTCAGAATGGACTGGTTGGATCTCCTTGCAGTCCAAAGGACTCTCAAGAGTCTTTTCCAACACCACAGTTCAAAAGCATCAATTCTTCGGCACTCAGCCTTTTTCACAGTCCAACTCTCACATCCATACATGACCACAGGAAAAACCATAGCCTTGACTAGACGGACCTTAGTCGGCAAAGTAATGTCTCTGCTTTTGAATATACTATCTTGGTTGGTCATAACTTTTCTTCCAAGCAGTAAGCATCTTCTAATTTCATGGCTGCAGTCACCAGACTGAGAAGTCCAAGTGTGGTGAGACCCAAGATCTGGTGAGAACACACTTTCTAGTTTGCAGATAGCTGTCTTATTATTGTATCCTCACATGCAAAGAGTAGAAAGCAAGCTCTTCTTACACAGGCATTAATCCACTCATGAAATCTCCAACTTCGTGACGTAATTGCTTACCAAAGCCTCACCTTCCAATATCACTGCTTTGGGGGTTAAGACTTCAACATATGAATTTCACAGGGACACAAACATTGATAACATTAGGTGACAGATCTGGTCATTGTATTTGATAATTAGAAATACCCTGATCACAGTTGCACACTGGGAACAGAGGACCATAGTAGATAAAATCGTTATGTCCAGCTGACCCAGAGCAGAGAAACTGTTATCCCAGGCAGGACCTGAGAACTGAGGACTGATAGCATGTGATATCTAAAAGAAATGCCCAATCAGGCTTCATGGACAGTATATTCTCCTGAAACACAGGGTTAAACATTTTTATCTAGCTCCATATAAGTTTCAAGATTCATAGTGAATAGGCAAAAAAATGATATTTTGTGTGACTTAAATTCATACACAGTAAGAAGATTGAGAATATTGTTTAAGGCAATGGGAAAAGAATCCTCTGCTTCTAAATGATTAAATTCTACTTTTATACTCCTTTGTTCACCAATCACCAAGTTTCTGATTTAAAATTTGTGATTTTACATGTAAACATTATTGAATTGTGTGGTAGGTTTAATATTTTTTAATAATGGTTTTTTAAATGTCTAAATTAAAGAGAAAAATCACAAGGCCCATTTGGCCAATGGTCTTCTCAAACAGTACTTATGTAGACCACCACCACCCCACCACTCCCAGCTTCCCTTTAATTCACAAGTTACATTTCCACCTACTTTTGTTAATTACAAGTATGAGGTACACATTACCATGTAATTTTGAGTGTAAGTAATTCTAACTTTTTATGAGCAAAATATGTAAAACATTATGTTAAAACTGAGATTTGCAATATTTATGAAAAGTAAACATATGAATTTACCTTAATCAGTATGCCTGAATCCCTGTTCCTCTCTCTCATATTAGAAATAACGAATAATATAAAATTGCCTCTAATTAGTTGCAGATTTTTTGCCTAATCTTTTCTTTTATAATTTCTCAGATTACTCCCTTATTCCCTCTTCATCCACATACTCTTATCTCATAAGTTTTACTTTATTTGCCAGTAAGTTTAGTATGCGACAGGTATCAGCATGATAATAGACACTAGGTATATACAAAATAAAGAAGAACAGAACACATATACATGCCTCAAGAAACATAATCCTATAGAAAATATATTCATATGAAAGTAGTTTGTGCATTAGTTATTTATTTTCTTAACAACAAATAACAGTGTCTAGTACAGTATCTATCAGTGTGCTGGAGATGGGGTAAAAACAAACAATCATTGTCTATGACCTCATGGTGCTTATGATTTAGCTGGAGTGATGGTGATAGATAACAAATATGTAAAAAATAATGTGTATTAAGATCGAGTGAAGCTTCATGAAGCTAAGTAGTATGCTCTAAAAATAAGTGAGAGATCCACTCAGAGATGGAAATCAAAAAGATCAAAAAGGGACAAAATCTAAAGAAAATTAGGAAAGCCAAGAGAAACAAGATAGTTATATATTCAAAATTGAGGCTCAAGAAAAAGGAGAAGCTGGAAGATTCCTATTTTTAAGGACCATTCATTAAGAAAGTTTCATTGGGACCTTGAAAGTGTATGAGAGAAAACAATGTGTAAGTCTTCCTAGGTAATAACTATAAGCCAGATATACAGAAGATTAAATGTGAATTTAAGGCTATAGTCTACATTTGGAGGCAGGGAAGACAAGGCTATTAAGAGATAGATTAAAACAACATCAAAAGAAGAAGGAGATTTGAAATACTAATGTTCCATGAAACCCAGTAGGGAACTTTGACAACACAATGGATTCAGAGATTAAGTAAACAATGATGTCTTTGGAGAGAAGAATTATAAAGGATAAGTAGATATATAGTTCAGTTTCAAGCATTAGCAGGAGGAAAAGGAAACTTTTTTCCCTCTATATTCACTTCTTCCATCAACAAGGGAAAAGTCACCGCACTAATTGTTCATATTCAGAATTATGGTCTGAATATCTCTACTGATAGGCAGACTCATTCTACTTCAAAGTTTTAATCTCTTCCACTCCATAAATTAACATTGTCCACTTGAATGAGTGCNGACCCCAGAGACGGCAGCCCACCAGGCTCCCCCGTCCCTGGGATTCTCCAGGCAAGAACACTGGAGTGGGTTGCCATTTCCTTCTCCAATGCATGGAAGTGAAAAGTGAAAGTGAAGTTGCTCAGTTGTGTCCGCCTCTTAGCGACCCCATGGACTGCAGCCTACAAGGCTCCTCAGTGCATTGGATTTTCCAGGCAAGAGTGCTGGAGAGGGTTGCCATTGCCTTCTCCGAGTTTACACAGAGCATCATGTAAATGTTGAACCAGAGGGCAGGTGCCCTAGACAAAAGGAAACAGTCACTGGGATGTCCATAAGCCTCTGAAATCAGTCCTGTCCAAACTGAAATCAGCATCTCCTACCCGCCCCCAGCTTCCCACCTAACAAGAAACAGCTTCATCTCATACATTTTCTAACTTGCTTAATGAAGTTATGGCTCCCACATTAGCTGAACTATCAAGAGATAACTTGGTTACTCCATATACACCACGTGTAACTTGTCACCATAAGGGGGTGATTCAACTTCAGAATTCTCTCTGGCAGGTAGCACCTCCTTCCTCAAGGCCTGCCACACTTCTTTAGACTTAAAACAGCTGCTGCCATGGTCTCTCTTCCTTTACCTTCAAGGCTGCTGCTGGACAAACTCAAAATTTACCTATTCTTCAAAATCATGCTCCAATATCACTATCTCCATGAGGCCTTCCACACTCTCCTGAGACTTAACCTTTCATCCCTCTACTATAAAATGTGCCCTGACACAGAAGTCACAAGGTAACAAACCCCTGTGTGTGGAATGAATGGGTTCTCAGCGCCTGTGTTGTTTTAAGTTTCCTCAGGGCAAGATGCCATAGAAGGCGATGGCACCCGACTCCAGTACTCTTGCCTGGAAAATCCCATGGATGAAGAGCCTGGTAGCCTGCAGTCCATGGGGTCGCTAAGAGTCGGACATGACTGAAGTGACTTAGCAGCAGCAGCAGCAGCAGGGCAAGACACAGACTTTCCCCTCATCTATTTATCACTCTGCTATAGGAGTTAGTTTGGGTGAAAGAGAGCAGAGGGTACTTTGGAGGTTAGGGGATGGGCCTAGGGCTGATCTTTGGGCAGCCAGAATATCATCTGAGGATGCTGGATATAAGTGCAAGAGAATTTCACAAAGGCACAGAAGGTCATAGTTACTCAAAATTCTGCCCAACATCGACCTGAATGGCTGGCTGCTTACGCCAGAGGAAAGGCTTCACTGCTCCTCTGGAAGGAGGCAGACCTCACAGGTCCGTCTTCCCCATCAGTGTCTTACCTTAGTCCCCTCAGAATTCACAGCCAATCTCCTCTCTACTTTTACAGGAGGGACAAGCAGAAAAAGTCAAGAGAAAAAGAAGGAAGTCGGGTGCAGGGGGCTTCCTACTCCCCTTTTGCCACTGGCACAGGATAGAGCACGAATCACAATTCCTTTTTTTCTTTGGAAATTATTTCCCATGCTCACTAGATTATATTCTTTAATCTACAACTTCATTTAAGGAAATGGGTTTACTAGTTTCTCTAGAAAAAAAAAAAAAATCTGGAAGCCTAACATTAGTGATGGTGGGGGTCAGGAGGACGACTGGGGAGACGGTATCCCAATTAGAGAGCTCAGGCGCTGAATGAGGCCCTAAGGACCATGCTACTGTACAGGTCTCACCTCACAGATGAGGTGAGCAAAGCCCAAAGGGACGAAGCAGCGAGTACCAGACGCCACTGCCGTTCACAGCCGAGCTGGGAGCGGCACCCAGGCCTCTCGTACCCAGTCCAGCGGGCTGCTCAGTACTTCACGTTGTCTTCAACGTGTTGCTCTATTTTCAAGGAGCAGAAAGCCGGTTTACCCTCAGGCTCACACGTGCTATCACATATAATATCATGAATCACTAGGCATTCAGCACAAACAAATCCTAACAAGTGTGGAGGTGAGATGAGCCACGCTCTCCTGGCCTTTCCCAGCCCCACAGTGAGCTGCCCTAGCCACTTTCTGTGAGTTAAGACAAGAGCCCCGGAACAACCCAGAAATGAAATCTACTCACAGCCAGCCCTCAGGACTGGAGCAAACTGAGCCTGAAGTTCCAAGAATAATCTTGATCAGCACTTTGCAAAAATCTGTTCTCCACACTGACACCACACAGCTCTCCTTCCAAGTGCCGCTCGGCAGCCTGGTTCACTTTATCTATTATCAATGATAATCCCTTAGCAAGGTCCTTCCAGTTCTGCGTGATCTCACCTGGACTCCTATCTTTCCATGTCCATCTTCCACCCCTTGCCCAAACCTCCCCGTTATGGAGGCTCAGAACCTTCTCAGAAGGCTCCAGGCTATTCACACCTTCATCCCTGTGTACCTTCCACCCTATTCCCACTTCATTCATCCCAGGTACTCCTTCCCCAAACCTCAGGTCAAGGTCAGTTCAACTTAAATACATTTCTAGCAACAATCCCCAACTCCCTACCAGGAGAAGTTAGGTGCCTCTCCTCTATCCTTGCCAAACCTCCACCATAGCATCCTGAGATGCCCACTACTTTCTTTTCTCTCCCCTGAGGGTCATCTCTGTATCCCCCACTGTCTTGCAATACCTAACACACCCAGCTTGAAATGAATCATTGCAGAAATGAATAGATTGCCCTGAATTTTAAAACAGATGTTTTTAAGGGCGTAGGAGCACATCCTTCCATTGAAAGTTCAGCTGAATGCTTTTCAATGAGATAAAATAAGTGGGATTTCCCATTGTATAAGGCACGATGCGTGTGTGTGTTAGTCACTCATTCGTGTCTGACTCTTTGCGACCCCATGGACTATAGCCCTCCAGGCTCCCCCAGGCAAGGATCCTGGAGTCGGTAGCCATTCCCTTCTCCAGCAGATCTTCCTGACCCAGGGAGTGAACCCAGGTCTCCTGCATTGCAGGCAGATTCTTTATTGTCTGAGACACAAGGGAAGTCCATGGCATGACAGGACAGCCCTAATCAGGTATGCAGGTAGGAACCTGAGACATCAAAGTAAACCAGCCAATGGGTACAGCTAGCAGTACAAAAAAACGTCTTGTTTTCCTCTTCGTCAATAATGTGGACCATCCCTAAGACTTTAGGAAACCTGGAAGAAAATGCAAAACAAATATGCAATTGTGGTGGCGCTTCTTCATGATACTCCTCTAAAATATAAACTGACTGCTGAAATGTAAAACATGAACCACAATTATAACCCTGAAAGGTCTCCTGAGTGCCAATTATTATTTCTGTCGACTTTCTCAAAATGTATCAGCTTCTTAAACATGCGGAAAACTAGCCTTTCATTCACAGAATAAACTTCAGAGACCTAAATTATATTATAATGGTCTTTGGACAGGGAGGAAGCAGTCTGAGGTTTTGCCTAACTGGAATATTTTAAAGGCTGATGGGCAAGAGAAAGAAGTTTCATTCAGAGTAGAAGGAGAAGAATGGAAGAGGAGGGCAAGGAGGGAGGGAGGAATTAAGTCAGAAGAGGGAAGAGCAAGGTGGGAGGAGAGGAAAAGCAACTGACTAAGTCAAGTGCAAAAGCAAGTTTGTTTTGTTTTTAAAGAGACTTGACTCTCACCCTTTTAAGCAAAGTGAACAAGAAGGGAAATACTAACCAATAGTCCGGCAGACACTCCTGAAACAGAGGCTGGATTTTCGTATGGTTTCCTCCAGGCTTTATGGCAAGGACGTTTAAAGTTCCTTATTCATTCAGTCAGGTATGGAAGCAGACTGCACTATGCTAATTTGGTTAAGATTTGGCAAACAATGTGGGGTTGGAGGAGGAATATGGTGAACGTTTCTTGGTCACCGCTTGGGAGTAGATTCTTGGTCTTGCTGCCTTCCTATATAAACCTTCCCCAAATCCTCCCCAAATCAATTACATTTTCTCTCTTCCTCCCTCCCAATCACACACACACACACACACACACACACACACACACACACCCTGGTACCAGAAAAGATTAGAACACACAACCCATTGCCTCACATAACGCACCCCCGACCTTTGTCCAGGGCTGGGTTCTGCCAACTGAAGTGAAGGCCAGGCCTGAGTTGGAGTCTCACGAGGCTCATCAGGATGGAGCCAGCCAGACCAACTGAGAAGGCGATGTATTAGAATTTGACAAAGACCATAAGCCGGAGGGGCTGAAGACAGTGAGAGTTATCTGAGTCTAATCCCACAACTAAGGAGTTCAAGAAGGGAAGCTCCAGGAGGGCACAGGTGCTGGAATCTCTGTGAAAGATCCCAAGAACCCAGAGTATAGAAAGTGAAATATTTGTTAAATGAAGGGTAAGCAATTAAATTTTAAAACAATAGTGCCCATTGGAGATCCCAACATACTTAAAGTTCCATGTTTAATTATAGTATCTATCAGTGGCTATTTGGAGAAGGCAATGGCACCCCACTCCAGTACTCTTGCCTGGAAAATCCCATGGACGGAGGAGCCTGGAAGGCTGCAGTCCATGGGGTCGCTGAGGGTTGGACACGACTGAGCGACTTCACCTTCACTTTTCACTTTCATGCATTGGAGAAGGAAATGGCAACCCACTCCAGTGTTCTTGCCTGGAGAATCCCAGGGATGGGGGAGTCTTGTGGGCTGCCCTCTATGGGNGGATGCTGAAGCTCCCATACTTTGGCCACCTGATGTGAAGGGCTGACTCACTGGAAAAGACCCTGATGCTGGGAAAGACTGCGGGCAGGAGAGGAGGAGATGGCAGAGGATGAGAAGGTTGGATGGCATCACCAACTCAATGGACGTGAATTTGAACAAATTCTGGGAGTCAGTGAAGGACAGGGAAGCCTGGCGTGCTGCAGTCCATGGGCTGTCTCTTATACACATCTAGATGTGTATAAGAGACAGGTATCTATCAGTGGCTATTTGGAGAAGGCAATGGCACCCCACTCCAGTACTCTTGCCTGGAAAATCCCATGGACGGAGGAGCCTGGAAGGCTGCAGTCCATGGGGTCGCTGAGGGTTGGACACGACTGAGCGACTTCACCTTCACTTTTCACTTTCATGCATTGGAGAAGGAAATGGCAACCCACTCCAGTGTTCTTGCCTGGAGAATCCCAGGGATGGGGGAGTCTTGTGGGCTGCCCTCTATGGGGTCGCACAGAGTTGGACATGACTGAAGTGACTTAGCAGCAGCAGCATCGGTGGCTACTATCTGGAGCTTCACCAGATTTCTTGTAGCCTCCTCACCAGTTAGAATAATTACAATGACTCCCACCACTGAGTGTGGGTTGATCTTCTGTGCACGCAAAGCTTTGCTGTTGGTTATTCAGTCATGTCTGATTCTGCGAACCCAAGGGCTGTAGCCTGCCAGGCTTCTTTGTCCACGGGGTTTCCCAGGCAAGAACACTCCAGTGGGTTGTGGTTTCCTTCTCCAAGAGATCTTCCAGACTCGGGGAATGAACCTGTGTCTCCTGCACTGGCAGGTGGATTCTTCACCAGTCAGCCATCAGGGAAGCCTGCATGCAAAGCTATGTGAGTATTATTCTTATATGACCGATGGTCCTGTCCACACTCCCAATACAAGAAGACTGTTCATCCTCCGATAGTGTTGGTGGGAATGTAAACTGGCACAATCACTATGGAAAAAAGTATGGAGGTTCCTTAAAAAAGTAAAAATAGAGTTACCATATGACCCTGCAATCTCACTCTTGGGCATATATCCAGAGAAAAACATGATCTGAGAGGATACATGCATCCCAATGTTCATTACAGGATTGTTTACAACAGCCAAGACCTGAAAGTAACCTGAATGTTCATTGACAGAGGAAAGGTCAAAGATGATGTGGTATGTATATATAAACACACACACACTGGGATATTACTCGGCCATTAAAAAGAATGAAATAATGTCATCTGCAGCAACATAGATGCACCTAGACATTGTCATACTGAGTGAGGTAAGTCAGATAGAGAAGAAGAAATACTGTATGACATCCCTTATATGTGGAAACTAAAAAGAAATGATACAAATGAACTTATGAAACAGAAACAGACTCACAGATTTAGAGAATGAATTTATGGTTGCTGGGAGGAAAGCTGGAGGGAGAGATAGTTAGGGTTTTGGGGATGGACATGAACACACTTCTATATTTAAAATGGACACAAACAAGGATCTACTATATAGCACATGGAATTCTGCTCAATGTTATGTGGCAGCCTGGATGGGAGGGGAGTTCGGGGAAGCAAAGATACATATGCACGTATGGCTGAGTCCCTTTGCTGTTTACCTGAAACAATCACAACATTGTTAATTAGCTATAGCCCATCCAATACAAAACAAAAAGTGTTAACAAATAATATATTGAAAGAAAGACTGTTCATGATTGATGAGTATAGCTGAAATTAGCAAGGCCTTTTATTGTTTAAAAGACTCCTGCTTGGCTGGCTTTCCTGTGTGTGCGCAATAGACAATTCTGTGACATGTGACACATACAAAGCCATTTAATATAAGGAACCTCATAGGGAATCCTCAAGCTGGAATCACGATTGCTGGGAGAAATAGCAACCTCAAATATAGAGAGGATGCCACCGTAATGGCAGCAAGTGAAGAGCAACTAAAGAGCCTCTTGATAAGGGTGAAAGAAGAGAGTGAAAAAGTCAGCTTAAAACCAAGCATTCTTAAAACCAAGGTCATGGAATCTGGTCCTCACTTCACGGCAAATAGAAGGGGAAAAAGTGGAAGTAGTGACAGGTTCTGTTTCCCTGGGCTCCAGATCACTGTGGATGCAGCTGCAGCCGTGACACTAAAAGAGGCTTGGTCCTTAGAAGGAAAGCTGTGACAAACCTAGACAGTGCATTCAAAAGCAGAGACATCCCTTTACTGACAAAGGTCTGTAAAGTCAAAGCTAAGGGAAAAAGTGGAAGCAGTGACAGGTTCTGTTTCCCTGGGCTCCAGATCACTGTGGATGCAGCTGCAGCCGTGACACTAAAAGAGGCTTGGTCCTTAGAAGGAAAGCTGTGACAAACCTAGACAGTGCATTCAAAAGCAGAGACATCCCTTTACTGACAAAGGTCTGTAAAGTCAAAGCTATGGTTTTTCCAGTGGTCATATACAGATGTGAGAGTTGGATCATAAAGAAGGCTGGGCGTGAAAGAATCGATGCTTTTGAACTGTGGTGTTAGATAAGATTCTTGGGAGTCCATTGGACAGCAAGGAGATCAAATCAGTCAGTCCTAAAGGAAATCAACTCTGAATATTCACTGGAAGGATGGATGCTGAAGCTCCCATACTTTGGCCACCTGATGTGAAGGGCTGACTCACTGGAAAAGACCCTGATGCTGGGAAAGACTGCGGGCAGGAGAGGAGGAGATGGCAGAGGATGAGAAGGTTGGATGGCATCACCAACTCAATGGACGTGAATTTGAACAAATTCTGGGAGTCAGTGAAGGACAGGGAAGCCTGGCGTGCTGCAGTCCATGGGGTTGCAAAGAGTCAGACACCATTTAGCTACTGAACAACAAAAACCTTACAGGCAAATGTTCATTTGAATAGATTAGTTGACAATGACTAGATTTGATACTCCCTGATTGTGAGTTGGTGGACTGTGAGTTCATTTACTCTGAATGATATTTCGGACGAGTAGAAAGAGCCCTTCTGACAGATGTTTCCAAAGTCAGACTCAGGAGTCCATGAGTCCTCATCTCCAAACCCTGTCTTCCTCTAGAGTCTTCAACGCAAGCCAGAAATCTAGGGGTTAGCTTCTCTACCTCTTCTGCTCCCATTTCATCTGTCAACTTTAGCTCTTCAGTATCTTTTGAATTCATTTCATTCCCTTTACCCTCTCTATTGCTACCACCAAGTCCTAGCCATGATCTCTCATTGAGACTTTAGGAATGGCCTCGTAACACCCATGAGGAGCCTCAGGCTCCCTCCAATCCATTTTTTAATGGAAAAATTATATTTTGAAACAAGTATGATCATGGTATCTCTGTGAATAAAACATTCAAATGATTTTCCTTGTTCATACAATTAATATAACCCATCATGTGAGTTAATAGTTATCCCCCAACATGCACTCTCTCCACTTTCAATTAGTAATAGAACCCAGTAGGAGAGCACCTGTCAAAGCCAACCTTGCAGCCACCTCTGGTCATACGAAGACTCACTTCTGGCTACAGGATGTCAGAAGTGGCAGAAATGTCTTTCAGGAAAAGTATGTCCCTTTCACTTTTCCTTCTCCACTCCCACTGGCTTGATGGACTGCATCACCAAACACAGGGATGAGGGCATCCACCTCTGTGGAAGATTTCTGGAACTCATTATGAAGTGGGAAGGTCTTCCCAGATGGCACTAGTGGTAAAGAACCCACCTGCAATAGGAGAAGCAAGAGACAAAAGTATGATCCTTGGGTCAGGAAGATCTCCCGGAGGAGGAACTGACAACCCACTCCAGTTTTCTTGCCGGGAAAATCCCATGGAGAGAGGAGACTGGTGGGCTACAGTCAATGGGGCTGCAAAGAGTCGGACAGGACTGAGCGATTGAGCATACACACATGCTTGAAGTTGGATCTCAGACAATAAGGTTTAAGTACTCATAAAGGACTAACTAGTCAGTGGTTTTTTTGACCAGCCAGTTGAGGTCTTTCTATTCTTGAAAGAAAAAAATTTTTTCACTGTATTTTTCAGGTTCAACTGAAAAGAAGTGGGAAAGAAAAATCAAGACGTCTAAAAGCTTAAGCTTTCCCTGGTGGCTCAGAAGATAAAGAATCTGTCTGCAATTCGGGAGACCTGGCTTCCAATCCCTGGGTTGGGAAGATCCGCTGGAGAAGGAAATGGCAACACACTTCAGTATTCTCGCCTAGAGAAACCCATGGACAGAGGAGCCTGGTGGGTTACAGTCCACAGGGTCGCAAAGAGTCAGACATGACTGAAGTGACTTAGCACACATGCATGTAAAAGCATAAGCTGAAATTTCATCCTCAATATGGATAAAGAAAGAAACTTGACAGGAGCACATGGCAGTCTGACATGAATTGTTTTCATGGGGCCTTAAGAGACACCCCGTCCATTTCTATGAGAGAATTATGAATTCTAGTGCACTAAAACCAAAAGTATTTAGAAATGAGTAGGTTTATTAGCAGCAGCAGCTTTATTTATGGTATTAGGGCCCACAGTAATGACCATCATCAACAGACAGAAATAATATTTTGGTCTATTAAAGAAAACAGGGGACACTCTGCCCAACCTTATCCCAAACAAAATTAGCAAACCTCGTTATTAGGTGATTTATTTAATAAATAAAATCTGGCAGTAAATAATGGCCATATAAAGAGTAGGGAAGTATGGGGCCTTAGGAACATGATCTTTCTAAGTTTTTGCACCCAGTCCCCCTAGACTAAGCTGCATCCAAACATGAGGTTTTCTGTTTCAAGGCAAATTTTGTTCGTAGATACTTCAAATTTAGATATTTATATTGAGAAGAAGAGCTAAATCAAGGGTAGGGGTAAAAAAAAATAGTAGGGGTACATGATGTGAATTTGCAAAGTGATCATTTTCCCCAGAACCAGTTTGCGTTTTTTTCCCATGGTTATAAACATACAATACTTATTTTTGTAGAAATTCAGTAAGAATAAATATAAAACAAATTTTAGATTCCTTTTCTGTCACTCTCCTTCTAATAGTTTCAAAAACAAAGGTTGAAAACAGACCCCATACCAAAAATTTGTTTTTCTTTTTCCATTTAACTTTAGTATCTCAAGCATCTGCCAATTAGATTACCACTTTTTCTAGGAAATTCAGCTTTTAGCAATTCTTTGTTGATTCAAACGAAATCAACCTGGCTCAGCCTGTATTGACTGATTAGACTGAGAATGAACTCCCAATATTAAGGGCAGACCAGTAAGAAATGATTAAAAGCAAATGTTGGATGACCCAGGCAGACTATCAGCTTGGAGAAGTAACAAGAGGAGAGGGAGCTTGAGGACATCAGGAAGAATCCATGAAAGGTATATGAGGTAGTGAGAGGGAGATAGAGGGAGATACAGAAGGATGACTGGGCACCTGCACAGAAATCTGGTGTCTTTACAGTAAGTCCCCAAGGTATGGAGCTACACGGAAACATCCTCTCCCTTGCTGCCTGAAAAAGTATAATCCCCACCTATCCCAAACCAAGGGCTTCCCAGGTGGTGTTAGTGTTAAAGAACCTGCCTGCCAATGCAGGAGACATTAGAGACGCAGGTGCAATCCCTGGATCAGGAAGATCCCCTGGTGGAGGGCACACAACCCACTCCAATATCCTTGCTGGGAGAATCCTATAGGCAGAGGAGCCTGGGGGGCTACAGTCCATAGGTTTGCAAAGAGTCAGACACCACTGAAGCAAGTTAGCACACACCCTAAACCAAAATAAAAAATGAACATAAATGGTGTATGAATTAATATTCTATCATATTCCTATTCAGGTATGAATACTCTTTAAACTGAGCCATAACCTACAATTAAGCTGTGGAGTCAATTTAGTGTCTCAACCAGCTTTGTCAATTTGTTTAAATGGATGGGATGGAACGATGCTGTGGAACAAATATTTGTGCCCCCTTACGCCCAAATTCATATGTTGAATTGGACATGCGGGGTCCTGAGGTGATTAGATCATGAGGGTAGAGCCCTCATGAGCAGGACCAGGGCCCTTATAAAAGTGGTTCCAGAGAGCCTGCACCACCTTTCTGCCATGTGAGGACATAGCAAAAAGACAGCTGTTTGTGAACCAGAAGTGAGTGCTCCCCAGACACTGAATCTGCTGGTGGCTTGATCATAGACTTCCCAGTATCTGGAACTGTGAGAAATAAACTTCTGTTATTTATAAGCCATTCAGTTTATGGTACTTGTGTTATAGAAGCCCAAACAGACTAATAAGACAAATGGAATGGAATGGTGGTTTCTTCACATGAAATTTTTTTTTAATGTGTGTGTATGACTATTGGCTCACTATGAAGACCTGATTATTTCTTACTGTGGACAGTAGTCAAAAAAGTTTGTAGCTCACTGATATAGCTTGTTTCTAATTTTTAAATATCATAAGTAATGGTACAACAAATATCTCCTGGCAGGGAGGGGACTTGGCCTATATTTCCATTTATTGCCAAGTGATTGATTCCCTGAAACAATGTTACTGTGTGAAAGTGGTAAAAATTTATAAAGTTTTTTGATAAATGTTACTCAATGCTTCAAACTATCTTAATTTAGACTCCAACCAGACCAACAGAGAACTTCAATATCAGTGTACAACTGTCAGAAAAAATTTTATTCTCCTCCCATCATTGGTAATTTGATGGGTAAAAATGATCTCTATTGTTTTAAAATAGTTATTGGAAAATGTGTGAGGTTAGGTTACTTCTTTGAAACATTTAATGTGAATTATCTATATATGTCCTCCCCTTTTCTTTGTTGGAGTTCCTACCTTTTTATTTCTGCTCTTTTATGCATTTTTAAAGGGACAGTTTCTTAGTTATTCTCTAGGAATGAAGGTGTAGCAAGAAGAGAAAATAGGAGAGTATTTCAGTTGGCTTGATTTTGCCAGACTGATATCAAACTAACCTTAGGCTTTTAATCCTTCACTTGATTTTGAACCAGCTGCATGATACAGTATATCAGCCGTGAAAATAACTAGTGCCAGAAATGCAGCCAATATCCAAGTTTACACTTTGTACTTCCTCCTCTGTGCTAAATACTTCAATGCTAGGCTTACTTAAAAAAAAAATTAAGACAGTAGTACTGGAAAGTGTGAAAGAGTAATTACACACCAAAGAAGGCAGATTGAGAAGCTCCAACATACAAAGGATGAAATTTGAATTAAATTCCAACTGCAAAGAATAAGTTTTGGAAAAGGTTGTTATTGACAATTTTATAAAAATTAAAGAATAAAATGAGTTTTCAGGTTAAAACCAAAAGTAACCACTGAATAATATAAATAAAAAGTAAACCTACTCTAGGGCATTAGGATAAAGAAAAAAAATCTTAAAAAGTACTTTACATAGAGGCAGATTACCTAGTAAGAAACTCAAATGGACAAGTGGAAGACTTTCTCTCAGCAACAGCAGATAACAGGACACAAATGAAAACCTTCAAAGTGGCAGAGAAATAGCCATCTATTCAGAAATTGATTCCCAGCTAAATGCTCCCTAAGTCTTTTGCATGGGTGAACAGCAGAGCCAGAGGCATATGAAAACTGAGTTTACCACCTAAAGATTTTAAATAATTACTAAAGCAGCTATTTTGCAAGAAGACAAAAAAATCTTAAATGCTGAAATTGTTGTATCTTAAAAAAAAAGATTCTCTTCTAATTACTCCAGTTATTATCCGGTAGTTATTGAACTATTTCTCTTCTTCCCTTTAAATTTTTTGAAGGAATTGCATTATGTTTTTATTACCAATTAATTTTTGTCTCTTTTGTCAAATGCACTCAAATTAGACTTTAATCCCCACCACTCCAATTAAATAGCTTTTGTCCTGGTCTCCACTGACTTCTATTAATACATTGCTAAATCTAGTAGCTACTTTTTAATTATCTTCATTTGAACGGTTAAAACAACATATGACACAGTGGCCTTCTCTTTGAAACACTACCTTAATCTGATCACTTTATCTGTGAACTCTTTCGTGATAACATACCCTCTCCACTGATTCTCCCACCCCGCTGGACACTTTATTATGGTCAGTTTTGCTGTGTCCTCTTCATTTTCTCAACCATGTAATACTGGAATACCCTAGGACTTCTCTCCTTTTCCCCCTATTTACACTTATTCCTTAGGTGACCTTATTCAGTATTATGACATCAATATCATCTATGATTATGTTCTCCAAATATATAATTTCAATTCACACCTCTTCTTGAACGACAAACTCATCTATCCAATGACTAATAATTCCCTTGGATGTTTGATAGGAATCTCAAACTTATAAACCTATAACCAAACTTCTAATTTTACCATCCTAACCTGCTCATTCTACAGTCTTGGTAATTTCCATCTAAATCACCTCATCCTTCCAGATTCTCAGGCCTTTCACTCATACTCTTGATTAATTCATGAGCTAATCCCGTTAGACATACTTTCAAATTATATCCAGAAAGTGATCACTGCTTACCATTCCCATCTTTATTTTCCTTATGCAAGATATTAATGTTTCTTATCTGGATTATTATAATAATTTTTAAATTGGTCTACTTTCTGGTCTTAAATATCTTATGTCCAAAGACATAAACCACCCACCAAGATCTTAATCTTGATAGAACAAGCACATGTCAATTCTTTGTTTAAGACTCTCCGATGGTACCCATTTCACTCAGAGTAAATGCCAAAATGCTCACAGTGGTCTGAGCATCTTGTGTGATCCCCTCAACCCTCTCCCCCGACTCTCATTCCCTATCTCTGCCACCATCGACCACCTTACTTTTTTTGCTCATTCTTCTCCAACAACATTAGACTGTTTGATGTTTCTTAGCCCTCAGGCAGCATATGCCATTTTCTCTGCACAGGATACTTTTCTCCCAGACTTCCTTTAAGTATCCATTCAAATATCACTTCATCTGTGAGCTCTTTCCTGATCACCTACATCAATAATAACCCTTAGAACTCATTTTTCCCCCATAGCATTATAGTATATTGTCGTTAACTTTTTTCTCTCTTCTATATCAACTACACGAGTTTATGGATTTTATCTATTCTGTTCATTGCTGTATCTCCAAGTACCTAAAACCATGGCAAGGCCAAGAGAAAACATGCGGTACGGATTTACTAAATGAATAAGTAAATGATGAGGAAGAGAAAGGCAAAACCGGATGGCTAATTCAACTCCATATTGCCTGTAAAAACAATATTAATCACAATTGTTATTGATCAAAAAAGATGAAAATACATTTTAGGCAATAAAAATATGGGAAATAGTTGACATTATCTCAAAGGATGACTAAAATGTACTAGATTCTCTGCTGTTAGAAAGATAGACAGTGCATGTGGAATGGGAATGCTAACAGTGCTTGATGCGGGAGTGAGCAGCCGACTGAGGGGTCCATGGAGAGATACACGGACATGTGGTGAGTGCTGTCAGTGTGCTCCTTGCGGGTTCTGCTGTCTTAAGAATTAGCAGGGTGGTGCTGGGGGCCCTCCCTGGGGAAGACTGAGGGAGTCACAGCCCACCAGAGAGACTAGGGAGGGAGAGAGAAGCTGAGCCTGATCACAATTCTTTGAAAAGTGACAGTCTTCACAGAATTTAGAAAATAGGAAAAGGAGATGCTTTAGGCTTTTGTTCTAGGAATGTTTTCATTCTCAATAGGCAGAAAGTGAAGAATCCCTTTTCCTAGGTAATGCCTATATTTGAAATAAAATGAAAGGAAAATCTCTGCATTTTTAACTTTTCTAAGAAACATTTCTAAAAATTATTTACATCAATACCCATAAAGGCATGTTTACCAAAATACATTTTAAGACTAAAAAATGAGACAAAAATGACATAGTAATACATCCCATTCAAGTAAGATTTAGACTCAAAATGTAAGGATAGTTCATTTTCAGAAGGCTCAATATAATTTTTAGCATTAATAATTTAGAAGAGGCAGTCAAATGGTTATTTTAACATGCAGAAGAATGATGTTATAATTTATATTTATTTACAAATTCTCTTAAGAAACTAGAAAGAGACAATTTTCTTAATCTGACAAAAATAGGTCACCTCCAAACCTATACCTAATAGCACTCTTCAAGTGAAACTTTTGAAGACTCTCACTATAATGAAGTACAAGTGAAATTTTTGAAGACTTTCACTATAACATAAAAATGCTTATTATAAAGAAATAGTATTTACATGGCATGGTATCTTATAAGGATAGGAAAGTTCAGATCAGTGGGAAAAAAGAGCCTAGAAAGTCCAAAGCATATATGGGATTTTAGTGTATAACGAAGAAGACAATAGAAACAATGGAGACAGAATGAGGCTTTTCAGTTAATGGTGATGGGACTAGATTTTCACATGGGAAAAAAGATTCATGTTTTACACCATACACATTCATTAATCCCACGTAAATTAAAAGTCTACTTATTTAAAATAAAACTTTCATAAGTATATTAAAGCACTTTAGAATATGGGAGGAGTTAATATAAAATATAACCATGCAGGAGAAAATGATTTCTTAAGCAAGGCACAAGAAGCAGAATAACAAGGAAATTTAACTACATCAAAAATTTTAAATTATCTGTGCTAAAAGATGTCATAAAAATTACAAAGCAATCAACAGATGGGAGGCAAAATTTTCTATGTGTATAATAGACAAAGGGTTAGTCACATATATATGAGTGCATATTATGAAAAATAAACATATTAAGGTACATATACATTAGGATCACATGTATACACATTTCTATAAATCAATAGTGAAAATAGACAAGAAAGGAATGGACGGAGAGTAGAAAAAGACACAGAGGAGGAAATCCAAATGGCCCTGCACAAATGATGTTCAATTTCATAGATAATGAGTCATGAAAATTAAAACAATGAGATTCATATGCAGTATCCATCAACACTCAGATAATTAAATCTGAGAGTAATCAAGCGCTGGCAGGGACCTGGGGAAGGGAGGGTTCTCACATATCGCTGATACTAGTATAAACCGGTTGTGCAATTGGTAGAGCAATTTGGTAATATCTCACAGACACAAAAATGCACACATTCTATGATGCGGCAAGTTTCCACTGATACGTACTCCAGACAAGCTCTATCACATATGCCCAAGGGGATATTTATTTCAGTATCAATTATTTCGGTAAAACAATGAAATCAATTCAAATTCCAACCAGTGTGAGAATAGATAGTGATATTTTCAAAAGATGGAGTAATACACAGCAATTTAAAAAATGAACTGGGGTAATATAACCATGAAGGTGAGTTCTGACAACAAAATACTTGGTAGTTAAAGTAGCAATTGCCAGAGTAACATATTTCACACCCAAAGTAAAAAATACATACTTGAAAAAAACATACAGATAATTTGGTTCATGTATATAATAATCATGTTCCATATTTGTAGTAAAATTTAAAAGTATAAAAACTGGATTGTGCAAATGCCAATACATGACAGCTGTATCCTCTGGAGTGGCAGAGAGTATGGCAAGAATGGAAAAGGTTAAAGTAGAGACTTCACATTTACCCATATAGTTTGCTTCTTTACAAACAATGGCTATGAAGCAGGCATGGAAAATAGGTTTACGTTTGATGTATTCATCTGGGTGGCAAGTACACAGGCATTTATTGTAGCATCCTTAGTACATTAAGAAAATGACATAAAAAAAGTAGGTCAGGGCTGACACCCATACTCAGCCTTGAAGCAGTTGAAGATGGACTGCCACCCTTCTCTTTCCCATAAGAATATGGAAGTAAAGTCTCTGAGCGGGGAACCAATCAGGAGGGAAGAGGGTAGAGCACACAGTTTAAAAGAATGACATAGTCCAAGGTCAATAAACTGATTAGACCCAAACAGGTCCAAGATGGCAGACAAGTCTACCTCCACTAGACATTGAGCCTCAGTGTATGCTCATCATCAACACATCATCAAGTTAAGTGACATACCCACCAGCTCCGAGACAGTTCAGGAATCCAGATCATCAAAGACCAAAAAGGAGGCAGTGGCCTGAATCCTGGAATCTCTGCCTCTTNACTAGACATTGAGCCTCAGTGTATGCTCATCATCAACACATCATCAAGTTAAGTGACATACCCACCAGCTCCGAGACAGTTCAGGAATCCAGATCATCAAAGACCAAAAAGGAGGCAGTGGCCTGAATCCTGGAATCTCTGCCTCTTTCCCAGGGTAGTTGGAATAATCCATCCACTCATTACCCTATGAAATTACCCGGTCCTAAAACACTAACCAAGCCATCTTTTGAGCCACCCTCACCTTGGCTCAGATGGTAAAGAATCTGCCTGCAATGCAGGGGACCCGGGTTTGATCCCTGGGTTGGAAAGTTCCCCTGGAGAAGGGAATGGCCACCCACTCCAATATACTTGCCTGGAAAATTTCATGGACAGAGGAGCCAGGCGGGCTACAGTCCATGGGGTAGCAAAGTGTCAGACAACCGAGTAATAGTTTTACTTTTCACCTTTGGAGAGGGCCCACACTGTGGAGTATGTTTCTCTCTAAATAAGTCCACTTCTTATCTATCAAAAAAACCCAAACAGAAACAAAAACAAACAAGCAAAAAAAAAAAAAAAAAGTAGTTTAGAGAGCCCCAAGTCTATATCCTTGGCCAGAGTCAAAGGTGACAAGCACATTAAGTACTACTGTACAGATGGAAAGCTAGAAACACGCTATATTGACTTTCACATGTGGAGCATCCATCCCTGTGATGACACTGAGACAGAAAGGCTGAAATGGTGATTCAGGTTGGTTCCAGTCACTGAACCCATGACAGTCACCCCCACATCCACTGCACTTACCCCTGTGGCTTAATAGTTGACCCTCAGTCAACTGGTATGAAGAGGAAGGGGAGCTTACTCAATCCCAGTTTTTAGGTCGAGAAACACTGTCTTCACAGATTCCAGAGAAAAGCCACAGAGTGGACCTTACAAGAAGAAAAGCAAATCACATGTGATGCTGCTCAGGCCAGGTCCTGTCACAAGGCTTCCTAGAGGTCTGGTGCCAGCAGAGCCTGATGAACGTGAAAAAAGCTGTATTCCTCACTAGCCTTCGAGAAGCACACTAATTTGAGGGGTTCAGTACTCCACTGAAAAACTGTCTGATTTGGGGGCATAATTATTAATAAGGGGCTTTCCAGGTGGTGCTAGGGTAACGAACTTGCCTGCCAATGCAGAAGACTAAGAGACACGGCTTCAACTCCTTGGTCAGGCAGATCCCCTGGAGGAGGGCATGATACTCACTCCAGTACTCTTGCTTAGAGAATCCCATGGACAGAGGAGCCTGGCGGACTACAGTCCACAGGGTCACAAAGAGTTGGACATGACTGAAGCGACTTAGCATGCAGCATGCATGCATACGATGATTAATAAACGGGTTTCAATCTCTCTCCCTGAAGTCACACAAACAGGACAAGACCTCAGTAAGCTAGATAGGGGGATTCTGTTTAGTCTCCCTGAATTGCAACTAATGGCTCTGAAAAGGCTGGTTCATTTTAATCAAGTGGACTATTGGAAAACCTGCCAGAAAACACCCACTAAAAGCAAGAATCAAAATATTTCACATACTACTATATGATGCAGTTGATTGAGAAACATCAAAATAATAATACAGTAACCAAGAAAGGGCAGTGCAGGCAGGACATCCCGTTCAGAACATCCAGGATGAATGGCATACATCTGTGGTCATCTCAGTTCCTAAGTACAGAGGCACCAGGATACCACACTCACTGCCTCAAATGACTGGAGAGAATATTCTGAGAAAGTCAATAATTAGTTTCCTCGATTTCACTTTTAAGAAACAATGAGCTTCCTCAGTAAGGAAGCCACTGCAGTGCGGAAGCTGGGTTTGATCCCTGGGCTGGGAAGATCCCCTGGAGAAGGATATGACTACCTACTCCAGTACTCTTGCCTGGAGAATCCCAGGCACAGTGAGGCCATAGTCCATGGGGTTGTATGAGTCAGACACAAATTAGCAACTAAACCACCACCATAACTACTCCAAATAGGCTTCTATGTATATTTCAATGTATGCAGAAATGTGTCCCTTGTATATTTTATCTGCATGTCCTACAATAGCACCGTGCTTCACAAGTATGTTTCCACAGAGTTGGCCAGAGCAGCTTCAACTGCAGCTCTAGAAACTATTTAGCTGTTCTTATTAAAAGAGATGAAAAACTAAGAGAAAAAAACTTACTTTGTGCCAATAATCTACTTCTGAACATGACACAGCTTGTGCAAAACTGACAAATCTTGCACGCTAAAAGATTTGGCTCTAGTAGTCATTTCCACAGTGCCTACTGAGTTGCAGCCACATCTAGAAAACTTTTAAAGTCCTGTGACTTTATTTCCAATTACTTTTTTCCCTTGAAAAGGTAAAGACATTTTTATGCTTTGAGTTCTTACAAGGTTCCCACTTTTCTCCCATATGTAACTATTTTATAACAAACAAATGTAAATTATTTCACAGATCCTTCTAATGAACAGTATTTCACTTTTAAGACAAGAGTTCTTTAACTGTTAACAAGATTAGTTTCAGAATACTATAAAGCACTGAAATAGATGCATACATTATGTCAACAAAATGTATAGTAAAAAAACAAGTATAATGAAAAGTATTCTGAATGATGGAAGTATATAAAATAAATAACATCCCTTTATAATCTGGTTAATGCATAGTAATTTAATCAATATATTAGCATCTGTAATATCAGATACATGTTTCTATATATCAGTCCTAACAAGCTGGAATCAAGATTGCTGGGAGAAATATCAATAACCTCAGATATGCAGATGATACCACACTTATGGCAGAAAGCAAAGAAGAACTAAAGAGCCTCTTGATGAAAGTGAAAGAGAGTGAAAAAGTTGACTTAAGGCTCAACATCCAGAAAATGAAGATCATGGCATCCGGTCCTGCCACTTCATGGCAAATAGATGGGCAAACAGCAGAAACAGTGGCAGACTTTATTTTTGGGGGGTTCAAAAATCACTGCAGATGGTGACTACAGCCATGAAATTAAGATGTTTACTTCTTGGAAGGAAACTTATGACCAACCTAGACAGCATATTAAAAAGCAGAGACATTATTTTGCCAACAAAGGTCTGTCTTGTCAAAGCTATGGTTTTTCCAGTGGTCATGTATGGATGT
>SJYX01003182.1:58562-100360 GCA_006410675.1 Oreotragus oreotragus
GGGGGACGGGTCTTAAGAGACAGGGACGGGAAAAAGACTACAAAGTTGCACCATGCTAAGATCCTTGTTTATTCCTCAAGAGTTAATAGGTACGGAGAAACCACATTTAGGAACTTGCAGACTACCAAAAGAAAAAAACCTGGACAACGAAAACTTAGTCCAAACTACACTTTAAAAGGCCTTCCCATATGATCCAGATTCCTATCTATACCATTCTTTTCTCTTTACTTTTATCTGGCATCATAGGCACTTTAAACTTCCATCGATTTGTAAATTTTTTTTGTATCTGAAATGACATGGGAATTTAACTTGCCATTTTTTTCCCAAATAAGTAATCAATTGTGCCAGCATCTTTTATTGAATAATTCATCCCGTCATCACTGATTTCAAACGCCAACCTAATTATATACTAAATAATTATATACACTGGGGTCTGTCTTTGGGCCTGCAGTTCTGTTCCACTGTTCTGTCTTATAATAAAGCAATATGTGATTTAATTATAGTAGCTTTATAATATGTTATATCTTGGCAGGGCAAGTCCTCTCTCATTATCCTTATTTTCAACATTTTATTGGCAATCATTGCAAGTTCCAAGTGAACTTTAGAATCAGTTTATCAAGCTTTTAAAAACACCAATGTAATTTTTATTGGAATTGAAATATGTATACTATCATGTAAGAAACGAATCGCCAGTCTATGTTTGATGCAGGATGCAGGATGCTTGGGGCTGGTGTAGGGGGATGATCCAGAGGGATGATGGGGGGTGGGAGGAGGGAGGGGGGTTCATGTTTGGGAGTTCGTGTACACCCGTGGCGGATTCATGTCAATGTATGCCAAAACCAGTAGAGTACTGTAAAGTAAAATAAAATTAAATTAAAAAAAAAAAGACAGCATGGACTTTTTCTTTCATAACAATCATTTCAGAGTTAAGTGCTCCCATTCATTTCTGAATGTCTAACTGTCTAAGTCTTCCTTAAAAGGCTCACAGCTTGTCAGTTACTTCTAAAGCTGGAAAGCTACATGACAATTTTTCTTGTTCCATCAGAATTTTAATGTGTGGTGCAGGTTGTAGCCAGTGTTCAAAAGAGAAAAAATTCAAATTTTCTCTTTAGTGTTAATTCTACATTTAATTTATTTCAGGTGAAGAAGTCAGGGCTGGCATAATAAACTTAGAAAAGATGAAGTGAAGTGAATTGAACTGAAGTCACTCAGTCGTGTCTGACTCTGCGACCCCATGGACTGTAGTCTACCAGGCTCCTCTGTCCATAGAATTTTCCAGGCAAGAGTAATGGAGTGGGTTGCCATTTCCTTCTCCAGGGGATCTTCCCGACTCAGGGATCGAACCTGGATCTCCCACATTGCGGGCAGACACTTTACCATCTGAGCCACCTGGGAAGCCCTAGAAAAGATGAAGGGTCATTTAATTTGTTCATTTTTATTTCTGGTCCTGAGAATGGATGTTGTCTCCATATTTAGTGAATAATGTAAGATTTAAAAATCATAGATCCAAAAGAAGTTCCAGATCTTGTATTTTAGGGAAGGAAGGGATGACAAGTAGATTATTTATAAATGTGAAATTTGCTGAAGCCTCAACCAAGCAGGAACTAATCAACCCAGCCAAGGGTTAAGCTGTGTCTGACACAGCACCTGTCAGAACATCCACTTTCATGCAGATTGTCAAAGTCAAAACGGGCCAGACAGATTTACCTTCCAGACTCGGACTTCTGCACAGTGGTAGAACAGCAAACCAGAAATGGGCCAAAGCTGCCTTTACTGTTGGTCAAAGCACACAGCACTGCAATCTTTGATGGTGCAGAGAATAATGAGATGGCCAGGACTTTAACCAAGGAGATTAGTATGGATGTATATATTTGAATATATGCCTTACAGTATACATTGTTGACTGATCTATTACATCATCAAGTATTGCTCCTAATTCCATATTTAGACCACCCATTCACCTACTGCAATGAATCTCCATTGGACATTCCACTTAATTTGTGTTCTAGACAGACCCTACTGCTTTGGAAGACACTAATTTGTGAAGGGGTTTTGTTGTGATCATCACCAACAGTGTATCTGCCTCTTTGCTCATTTTAAAGACTATTAACCACCACACATTCCTCATTGGTCCCCCTGTTTTCTGACTTTTGTCGCTGATCCTTCTTGCACTTTGTTGCCAGGAAGCAGAAGCCCATCTCTGAACATAACATTTCCTTGTTTAGTATTTTTTAATGACTTCCCATGCTTAGGCCCTAACTCCTTAGCTGGCAATCTGTTCAATCCAAACTGGACCTATTCTGTCTTTCAAGCTACACTCAATGTCGTTCACTTTGTTCACGTGGATATACTCCAGCTTTTAACCGATATGTTCTGTATTACCTGGAGTACCCCTATTTTCCTTTCTCTCCACGTTTTGGCTTTTTCATCTTGTAATACAACCTACCAAATTTTCCTGTTTCTTCCTTCAGAAAGTTTTCCTGTCATTGAATCAGGCAGGAGCTTTCTGAGCTCTGAAGCTGCATGCGTTCTTTGTCAAACTCTTGCTTTGTTTATAGGGCTTCCCTGGTGGCTCAGAGGTTAAAGCGTCTGCCTGCAACGTGGGAGACCTGGGTTCGATCCCTGGGTTGGGAAGATCCCCTGGAGAAGGAAATGGCAACCCACTCCAGTGTTCTTGCCTGGAGATTTGTCACAGCCTGTCCGACAATGAGCTGGATGTGGTCTTTATCAAACTAGAAGTTCCCTTAGAGAGATAGAGGCTTATTATATTTGGTGTTCAACTGACACTGTTTAATACTGGAAAGGGTGCCTGACAAATGTGATCATCTGCTTTACAAAACTAAATAAATTTTAAAATCATCCACGGCTTCTCAGCTCTGCCTTCTCATTCCCCAGTGCCCAAAGGGAAAGAGATCTAAGACTTCAAAAGCAAGACCTCATCTATGCCTCCTCTGTTATCTTGCATAATGTCTGGAAAATTATACGCCCTAATAATATGTTCTTTTTCTCTTCCAGTAAATGAGCCTTGGCTGATCAGAAGCATAGCCAACCACTTCAGCACAAGGTGCGTGATCTTTGGGGTTTGATACTCTTTCTTCTAAGGGCAGAAAGAACCTTAGGAGTGAGAAAAGTTGCCCCAACAGTAACAACAGCAACCCATGCAGGCAGCACTCAATAGTGATGATTAGACACTATACTCTTTTTCAGGATGAGCTAGGTGTAATTGAGGCGGGGGTGGGGGCAGTGCAGAGAGAGGATTTTTGACTTAACATTTCAAGATCAGAGAAAAACATTTTTACCTTTACAGTGTTCTGTTGATTGCCAGAGTTAATACGGTTGCCAGAGCAGGGGGAAAGAAGTGCTAAGATGATGGAAAGATCAATCTATTGGAACGGAATTTATCTGTACTAACGCTGTCACCCTCAAACTTTGAGTTGAAGATGTCTTTAATCAAGATATTTCAACAGACTGTTGAAAAACAGAATGTATCTGTGCCATTTCTTCTGTTAAGTACTAACATACATAAATTTCTTACATAATGGATGGGAAAATTTTATTTTTTAATATACAAATTATCTTTTCTTGTGTTGAAAGAAATTTGGCAGTCAACCTGCATCACCCTTTACACACAAAGTGGCTCAACCAATTACTGGCCTTTTCTTACAAATCTGGTGATCTGGGTCTCCTTAATGGCATAATGCTTGGGATGTTTTCCCTTGTGCAACACAAAATTATGGGATAATGAAGTGTCTCTTTCAGCAACTGACTTTGTACAAAGGTCCTATCCATGTCCCCCCTTCAAAAACTCTTGTAAATGTGTAACACCCCAAAAATCAACCTGAGCAAAAAACATAACAAAAAAGATTCTTTAGTCTTTCCTTTGGGCTAAAATCTTTAATTTGGGGAATGCAAATAAGTCTTTCAAGATCATTTTTAAATAGCTGAGAGAACCCATGAATATGTCAAAACCTGGTCACCCCAAACTATTTCCCCAAATTGTTTGTTTGCTTCATTTTTGATTCAGTTAAGAACTAGAGAAATACATTTTATGTAACTAGAACTCTCAACCCTAATAAAATTTTCTCTTTTAAAAAAGAGAAGTAAGTTTTTGCCCCCCTCCTCCTTTAGGTTTTCTCAGCAGAGAAAAATCAACTTAAAACACAATCAGCCTAAGTATTATGAAAAATGTATGCCTCAGGTAGGGATTCCCAGGTGGCACTAGTGGTAAAGGACCTGCCTGCAGGAAGAGTCCCTCCCCGCCCTGCCCCTGCCCCCACTCCCTTGCTGGAGAAGGAAATGGCAACACACTTCAGTATTCTTGCCTGGAGAATCCCATAGATGAGCCTGGTGGGCTATAGTTCATAGGGTTGCATAGGTCGGACAAGACTGAAGTGACTTAGCACACACACACACACACACACACACACCCCTGAGAAATCTTCAGTGATCTGATTTTTAACCTAGATAGACTCTTTGGCAGATGAAAATCATTAGCAAGAGAAACTGTAAAGTTTTTAAGATGTGTTGAAAAAGTTTCAGAGAAGGCCTACAGCATACAGAGCTTCATAAACCTGAAATGACATTCTAAATTATACCTGGAAGTCAGTGATAACCAGAAGGCCTAGAATAAGAACTATGGATGAAATCTTGAAACATTCTGGTCTCAGCAACGGCATCTTTACAGCAGAGATCAAAGGAGCCTGTATTAGAGCTGCATCCTTTAATCTGAAGAGCATGGATATACACCATCCTAGTGTCTATTGCTTCATCTAGGTAGGTTTGGGTTGGTGCCAAGGCAAAGGCAAAGGCACCTGAAGATCAACGGACAAGAGGTTTTCTTCAGGCAAAGACCGTAATAGGATTCAACCACTGCCCTCAGCCTCTGTCCATTCTTGTATTCAATTAGTCATTCAATGTGCATGTTTGAGCGCCTATCATGCATCATACACTTTCCAGGACACTCTAAATCAGCACTAAAGCTTTCCTATTTCATGAAACTGAGACTCCTACTGGAAGAAAATTTACAATAGCCAGTAAGCAAGTGAAAAATGGTTAGACAGCATCACCGACTCCATGAACATGAATTTGAGCAAACTCCGGGAGATAGTGAAGGACAGGGAAGCCTGGGGTGCTGCAGTCCATGGGGTCACAAAGAGTTGGACACGACTAGTGACTGAACAACAATGAGCAGAGAACTATCAGATGGCTAAATGCTATAAAGAAGCATAACAGGATGACGTGATAGAAAGTAAATGGAAACAAGGGTAGGGATGGTTGGTTACTGGGGTCACAAAAGACCTTTCAGTTGAGTTGAGGCCAGAAAGACAAGAGGAGCCAGCAATGCCAAAATCTGAGGATGAAACACGCCAGGCAAGAAGACAGTTAGCTTGGTGGGTTAGGGAACATGAGAAAAAGTCAGCGTGGCTGAAGTGTAGAGAGCTGTTTGTCCTCCAGCCAATTGCCTATAAATGTACACACTTTGGTTTCTGCATACATTCTTCAAACTTAGGGTGAAACAAGGAAAGCTAGAGACAAAAACGTACCCATGTTCGTATAAAGCGTAAAGAGATCTTGGGGGTCTTATGCATATAATAGTGATCTTGATGGCAAGTTTGTTGTCCAATATTGAGAGACTGGACCTGTTTCTCAAGGCTGAAGGCAGAGAGTGCAAAGCTGGTAAGGTTAAGGAGAGCTCCAAGCGGCTGTGAGAGGAAGCACAACTGACCGCCTATCCTCAGGGGCCCTCTGACCATAACGGGAACACCGGAACTCTTTCCTTGATTCTTCAGGAGATTTGCACAAGGTCACAAGGTATCTTGTGGCACAGCAATCTCTCTCAAGCTTTTAACTCTCACCTGATCATTATATTCTGCCTTGAGTAATAGTTATTTCAGGATTTGTCTTGCTACCATTAGCCTACGACATTTCTTGACAGAGACTGTTTCTTACCAATCTTTCTCTTTTCAGTACCTAAGACAGTACCTGGCACATAATAGACGCTCAGTAAATGATAGATTTCCTGGGTCTGCTTTTACTTTATTAGCCAAATATTCCAATTATAGGAAAAGCAATGGTACCCACATGATATACTTGTTTTTGTGTATAAGTAATAAATCCTTAAGAACTTCTGTGTCATCTACCAAAGGACAGATTCTCGGCAACTCTTGGCATAAAACAGATAATGATGCACGCACGCATGCATGTCTGAACAGACAAATCTATGAACAAATGCCAGTAAGAACAATTGTAGTCACAGTGATTTAATTCACTCAGCAATGAGTTTCCACCATATGCTCACCATTAAAGCTAAGTGTCACAGAGACAATGAGTAAGAGAGACATGGGCTCTGCCATAATGGAGCTGTGGGTCTAGTGGGGAAGCACAGCTGAAGTCATTACACATGTATATAATTAGGCTGCAAGTGCTTTGAAGAAATGCATGAGCTAGTTTGATGATCACAGAAAGCTTCTTTGAAGTCCACTTGAAAGACAAAGGTCTACTTTATTCAAAATGTAGACAAGGAGGTCAGTGACAGTAAATAATCATGAAGTCTTTAGGAACCACGTAGACATGGAGCAAGTGGTCAAGAAAGATGAGAACCGATGGTAGCTGTGACTGCCTCTTGGTAACTAGGTGGGGATGGATTCCTGAGAGACAAGCGGAATCTTCCTCTTCGGCCATCTTTAACATTAGACTAGAGCTTTCCATGTGTGTCCCAACTGTGTGTGGTCTTGTTTAAACACAAAAGGATACACTGAAATTGTCTTCTGCAGGCATTCTTGACCAGCCCATGATTCTTTTACTAGACACTTTAAACGGAGCAGCCTTGCTGTTTTTCTGACGTATACCAGGCAAAAATTGACATTTATTTTATGAGCTGAAGAAACAATGCATTGCCCTCATTCTCCCATCATTCAGGAAAAACAGCTAAGTGAAATTTTGGTCAAACTTTCCAAAGAGCTTTGGGCTGAGGACAAGCATGGAAAAATTCAAGCCCAAATGAGAAATTTCCAGAATCTTAGAAGCAAGTGAAAACAGGGGGTTATAACAGTTCAGTACTCGCTGCCAGGAACAAAGTATATACGATATTATTTATTGCTGAAAGCCTGTCAGAGAGGCAGCATCTGGTTTCAGTGAGGTCTTGCTTTCATTCCCTCCAGCAGCTGGACTGAATACTACAGCACAAGGAGATCAACCAATTTGCCAAGGTGAAACAGTGAGTTAGTGACCCTCCAGATTAGACCACAAGAGCCTCTGGCTCCTAGAATGCCAAGAATAAGTCACATGACCCATGCAGAGTTCAGCACTTTTTATCAACTCTTAAGTGGATTCTCCAGTTTCAATTTTTGATTTGTGTTTTTATATTTTCAGAGTCCCAAAGAATCATTCTCTCTCTCTTTTCTCTAGTGGGAAGATCAGGTATCACCCTGGATCCCTGTAAATGCCAACAGTCTCTGTCCCCTCCACTGGGATGTGTTCATTTAGGCTGTGTGTGCTAATGGCAGGAAGAGGCAGAAATGGTCCTGTAGTGTCCTGCTTACACTGGGAAGGGGACAATGGGGATCTGAGAAGCTTGGCACCCTGCTGTGGTCACTCCACACGTTCTTCTGAGGCCAAGGAAAAGCTGATGAGGATGAGAGTCCTCTGCCAGGAGAAAGTGCCCCAAGCTTTTACTTCCCTGTGAGCCATTTTTCCTACCCGTGTTATTGCTCACAGAGCCCTGGCTCCAGCAAACACATCCCTTCATTTCTTTTGCATATGTCTTCCATACTGACAGTGGAAAAGGAGGCTCTGTTGTTTCCTGAGCATATGTTTTCCCTGCATCCCAAGAAGTCTGTTATTTGAGTTGCAAAGGGAACAAACACCACCACACACACTCACAAAATTTGTCTAATAAAAAATTTTAGCATTCATCCAATGGCCAAATTATCTACCAATCACTCTCTCCCCTTTATATATGTGTTTGTTCATACATATGCTATTAACTATTATTATGCTAGTAATAAAAATAATTATCAAGATATTCATATAAAACTATTAATACTATTCATTATTAATATACTGGAATCAAGAGATCAGTTTTAGGGAAAGAAGCAAAAGGAAGGGCAGTGCAGGGAGAGGATCACAGTCATTGTTTTTAATGTCTAAACTTCCAGCTGGTGGGTAATCTGAGAAGACCAGAAAACAGAACACTGAGCCAGTTCACTGTGTCAATAGACTTGGCATCTTCTAAACTGTTCAGAAGAATATCAGGAAAGGAACAAGACCTCATTTGGTCCTTACACTCTGCAATGGCAGTAGAGCACAACATCAAGAGAAATTATGCAAGTGTTTGGATTACTTGATCATGCCCAGAAGACATGCCATTTTAATAACATAAAACATACATCTACCCAGAATGGCAGTAACCTAACCTTCACTTAAGTTGGAACGAACAAGACACCACTAAGAAATGTCTGACAATCTCAATACAACCGGATTTGGAAAATCAACTCAAAACTTACTACAGATGTCAAACACAATAGAAATAAAGAGCATTTCACTTTGTTTCCTTTATATCACATTTTTTCTTTTAATTGGAATAGACAACATAGATCCTGACCATAAAGAAATGATGACATATCCCCCTTTGACTTAATATTATTCCAAGGGACAGTTATGCTAATTTAGATACTGTATTCATTAATTCAGTGTTATTGAGTGCCTCCATGACCTGGGTACTGATGCAGGCCCAAAGATGTAGTCATCAACGACACAGACATATTCCTGATCTGGAAATTCTAATTCGCTAGTTTGATCTTATTTCAAAGTTCAATTATTGTTTTGATAAATCTCACTTCAAGTTTTTAAAAGAAAATCTTCAGAGGAAAATTCTTGTTATTACTGTCTTTTCAAAATTTATTTTCTCAATCCCCATTTAATATCAGTCCAGTGATATTAAACTAACAGTTACTGTCTTCTTAGAGGAAAGAGATGGGACATAATAAAGCACTGTTTTTTTTGCTTTGAGAAGATAAATTTCTAAATAATAAATGTCTAATGAATTAACCAGTAGGTTTGGTTGCTACATGCCAAACCAAGGGCTGTCACAACAGCCAGGCCAACTGAAGAAGATGCCTCCAAGTATTAAACTTAATCCTATCTCAGCCATAAAAGCTAAGCTAACATCTTTAGCAAGCATCAGTAAATAATTACACATTTTGGCAAATAAGTTCAAACAATCAGGCTTCAAAGCTTGCCCCAATTGCCTGTCCAAAAAATTCTTTGTACCAATAGGGATCAATTCGACCACAGGGGACACCAGGCAGCTGGGCAGGACATAAATCACACAGGCCCAAACCTCTGCTTCAAAAGCGCCAATCTTTTGCTGATGTACACCAAAGTTTGTCCAAATCGTATGAGGATACCTGTGTATCTCTTGTGAAAAACATTTTATATTTGAGATCCTTCCCTTGTTTCTCTAACATTCTCTCCCTTCTCCTCTTCCCAACCCCTTACTGTCTTGTCCCCTTTCCTCTCATTGTTTCTCCCCTACTTTCCCCTACAGGGTGAGATACTGTTCTAAGCTCTTTGTATATATTACCTAATTTCACAACCCCGATGAAGAAACTCTGCAATCATCATATGTACCAGAAGGTTACACAGCTTGGAAGCAGTCAAACCAAGATCAGGTTCCTGAAACCCAAGGTTACATAGCTTGGGAGCAGCCAAACCAAGATCCCAGTTAGCCCTTCTGAGCCAACCACTGTGTCATGCTGCATCCAAGTGATTTTTGGTTTACGTGTTTATGGTAAAGGTGAACCATTTTTAGGCTTTAGGGTGCAGAGTACTAGTGATCCGGTTAACAAACTCTCACTTTAAAGGTGGCAATGAAAGTGGTAATTAATGGGGCAGTTTAATAAATTTTATAGGTTGGCTGTACCAACTTTAGGTCTTTTGCCTCTCCCATATAGGGAGCACATTGACAAAAGTCAGAAACAAATACCAGTTAGAGGTTATGATCACTCAAATGAATAATCAAAAAGTAAATAAAAATCTACTCTATAACATTACAGTTATTCTCTGTATCCACTCCAAAAGTAAGCCAAATAAAGTCTTTGTTTCCAGTGACAATCATTATTGTTATTCACTTCATGGGTCAGGAAGAGCTTTCAATGAGCACAGCTCTTAGACTTGATGGAGAGAAAACGAAAATATGGACTACTACAAGATCAACCTGCCCAATGAACTAATTTCTAGACTGTGATAAAATGGAAGAAATGGAAGGATTGCTACCACTCTCCTTCAACAACCATTTTCCAATTCAGCTCTGCTTACCGGTGGTGAAGCTGGGACCAACCACTAAATTTTCTACAGCTAAACAAACAGCTACAGTCAGGAGAAGCACAAATTTCTTGGCTTACTGTTTTTATATCCACCCAGTGTTAAGACTGTGTTCCAGAAGGTCATAGACTAAATCCAACAACATGCAACCGGGATCTTAATTAAGCCTTACTGCCAAATGAAGGAAATCTATAAGTTAGTCCTCAACCTATGTCTACCATCTCTCTTCTTTCCTGTGAACAACTAACTCCCAGGTAAACAGAAGCCAAAGCTATGGAGATGACACAGAGCATAGTAAGATTGATCTCATGGACCAAGAAAAATGCAACAGCTTATAAAGTGGGCTTCACTAGTAAACTGAAAGAATTAACAGGAAGACAGTATACTGGAAGATAAGGAAGAAAAACATGATAACAACAGTTGCAAATAGTAGCTGTCTGCCATGAAAGAGACACTAGCCTATGCCAAAGTAAACTACAAGGAAAGGAAAACTGTTTTTACCAGTAAGGCAAAACTGCTTTCTGGATTTGCAATTATTTCCCTGTAGAGTTATTCTTTGGTTTTCTGGAAGGGACCAGGTTCAAGGTCTCTATGGAAGTCTGATGAGATCTGGGAAAAAGCAGCAGCTAGTATGTATTTAGCAAACATATTAAGGGCCTACTAATGTGTAAGATACTGCATCTTGGGTAAACCTGCACCGTGCTTTATGACTCTGTAGCAGAAGTACTCTCTGCAACTTCAGTTGTGCTCTTGATAAAAGGTAACTGCCCTCTTCTGGCCACCTTTAATGAGACAGCTGGCTTTGTGACTTAGTTGGCCCATCACGCCCCTACTGCTCTTTCTCCTCCAAGACGTCACAATTCCCAGTGAAATGGAGTGTCTTATTGGTCCCTAAAAATCCAGTCTTCTTTTAGATGTTGGAAACACAGGAAAGTTTACAAAGCTCCTTTATCAAATGGAACTGGGATGATACTCATGGACCCTCCCACAATCTTTTCCTTCCATCTTCCCTTCTCTTTCTATAATAATCACCGATCTTTACCAACGTCCCCGCCAGGACAGAGTTCCAGGGGCACGCCTGGATATTGCCTCACCAGAGGTCCCAGGTTCATCACTGTCCTAGCCTCCATCTTACTGAGGCCATGTTCCGACTTTGACCTCTAGTTCTTAAATCCTGAAATGGCTTCTTCACTAAAGTTGGTTTCAGATTATCTTCTATCCCTGGATTTTTTTTTCTTGCATCTAGAACCATTTATGTCCATGATCATGAGTAGCTTGGAGTTTACATAAACCCAGATAATAATTTGGGGGGAATCACAATTTCTAAAAGGAGGGAAGAAAGGCCTGGTTATCAGAGAAGCAAGGCTAAAGATTTCTCCAAGAGATATAGCATGAATTTATCTTTTGAGTATGAAATCTCTGGTTCTGCCTACCCAAAGATGTGACCTTGCTCACGGAAGATTCGCAGAACAAATCTTGTTTGAGGACCTGCACCCAGGGGCCACTTGTAAGCAGTCAGATTTCTGCACATGGAATCTAGGACATAGATGTTAGGTGCATCTTTTGACTTAAGCAATTATTTTACTATATTTAGTCACAGTTCTGGTCAAGAACTTGCCCAAATTTGACTAGGAAAAATAACAAAGTAAGTTTTACTTTGATTTTCCTGTAATTAAACATATTTCTTTCAAGAACCTGTAAGATAGTAAAGAACTTTTATATCAACCTCAGTCATGTCTACAGCCAACTCATGCTTAATTACTAGAAAAGGGAACAGGAGAAAGGAGGAAGGTAAGATACATAAGCTAAAGTGTCACAGATAATACCCAAACCTCTTTAATCAAGTTTTAGCCTCATCCTGCTAAGCCTTTTTTCAGAGCTGCTAAGAAAGAACCAATGTGACATACTTAAGCTTTATCTCATCCATTTCCTCTCCCTGGCCTCTAGTTGGGCTGCTAATAAGTTAGGAAGTTGCCAAAGATAGCTGGCCTCCACAAGGAAGGGAGAGGAATAGAGGCTGAATAATCCACAAAGTCATTTGGAGACTGCACAAATGACTTTTTACTGTGTACTTTTCATCCCAGCCTTGGGATGAGATGATTAAAGAGGTTGAGTAGGACGTTTTCCTCTCATATAACCTATACAGTTGAAATCTCACCAAAGAGGTAAGTTTGGGGTGGTGGTAGTGGTGGTTAAAACATTAGGTCTCTAGTAACCATTTGATTATGGAAATTTGGCCACATTAGTCTACTGGGATGCAGAAATGTCAAGGAGCTTATCAGTGATACCCAGCCTGTTAGTGGCAGACCAGAAGACTATGCTTACAGAAGGGTACTGCTTTCATCATAAACTTCACGAAGGATCTAATTCAACTTTATTTCCTTGATCATTAATTTTTTTTTTCTCCCAGAGCCATGAGTTCAGGACACCAAAGTAAGAACCTTAAGGTGTTCAAAAATTCCTATTTTGGTGGGAGAGGGGTGTTAAAACACAAGTTGAGAAGTAGATCAGAGCTGGTAGAAGGAACCTAAGACAGAACTGAGAAAGAAGATGTGTCACAACGAAAATATCCAAGTCAAAAACTGTTATGGGGTGTCTACTTGTGCCATTACTTTTACTAATTCACAGTCTATACAGCTAGTTTTCAATGAGCAACCTGCTAGTCAAGTGCAGGACTCTAAAGGATTTGAATATATAGTTAAGCTTTACTACGGAGAAAATGCAGAAATGAATATTGATAGATCATTCATTCAAATATATATCACTATTCACTGTTGCATTTTCTCTACCTTATCTCTCTCCTGACACCTTAACTATCTCCTGAGAAATCTGTATGTGGATCAAGAAGTAATAGTTAGAACCAGACATCAAACAATGGACTGGTTCAAAATTGGGAAAGGAGTACATCAAGGCTGTATATTGTCACCTTGCTTATTTAACTTATGTGCAGAGTACATCATGCAAAATGCCAGGCTGGGTGAATCACAAGAGGAAATCAAGATTGCTGGCAGAAATATCAATAACCTCAGATATGCAGATGATACCACTCTAATGGCAGAAAGCAAAGAGGAACTAAAGAGTCTCTTGATGAAGGTGAAAGAGGAGAGTGAAAAGGCTGGCTTAAAACTCAATATTGGAAAAATGAAGATCATGGAATCCTGTCCCATCACTTGATAGCAAATAGAGGGGAAAAAGTGGAAACACTGACAGCCTTTATTTTCTTGGGCTCCAAATCACTGTGGACAGTGATTGCAGCCATGAAATTAAAAGACGCTTGCTCCTTGGAAGAAAAGTTATGACAAACAGAGACAGCATATTAAAAAGCAGAGACATTACTTTGCTGACAAAGGTCCATCTAGTCAAAGCTATAGTTTTTCCAGTAGTCATGTATGGATGTGAACTACTGCTGCTGCTAAATCGCTTCAGTTGTGTCCGACTCTGTGCTACCTCATAGACAGCAGCCCACCAGGCTCCCNCAGAGACAGCATATTAAAAAGCAGAGACATTACTTTGCTGACAAAGGTCCATCTAGTCAAAGCTATAGTTTTTCCAGTAGTCATGTATGGATGTGAACTACTGCTGCTGCTAAATCGCTTCAGTTGTGTCCGACTCTGTGCTACCTCATAGACAGCAGCCCACCAGGCTCCCCCATCCCTGGGATTCTCCAGGCAAGAACACTGGAGTGGGTTACCATTTCCTTCTCCAATGCATGAAAGTGAAAAGAGAAGGTGAAGTCGCTCAGCCATTTCTGATTCTTCGTGACTCCCATGGACTGCAGCCTACCAGGCTCCTCCATCCATGGGATTTTCCAGGCAAGAATGCTGGAATCGGTTGCCATTGCCTTCTCCGATAGATGTGAGCACTGGATCATAAAGACAGCTGAGCACTGAAGAACTGATGCTTTTGAATTGTGGCACTGGAGAAGACTCTTCAGAGTCCCTTGAACTGCAAGGAGACCAAATCAGTCAATTCTAAGGGAAATCAGTCCTGAATGTTCATGGGAAGGACTGATGCTGAAGCTGAAGCTCTAATACTTTGGCTATCTGATGCAAGGAGCTGACTCATTGGAAAAGACCCTGATGCTGGGAAAGATTGAGANTGGAGAAGACTCTTCAGAGTCCCTTGAACTGCAAGGAGACCAAATCAGTCAATTCTAAGGGAAATCAGTCCTGAATGTTCATGGGAAGGACTGATGCTGAAGCTGAAGCTCTAATACTTTGGCTATCTGATGCAAGGAGCTGACTCATTGGAAAAGACCCTGATGCTGGGAAAGATTGAGAGCAGGAGGAGAACGGGCAAACAGAGGATAAGATGGTTGGATGGCATTACTGACTCGATGGACATGAGTTTGAGCAATCTCTGGGTATTGGTGATGGACAGGGAAGCCTGGCATGCTGCAGTCCACGCTGTGGCAAAGAGTCAGACATGACTTAGCAACTGAACAACAACAAATGTATACAAATTATACATTTGTGTGTATGTCTATGTGTGTGTGTATGTCTATATGTGTTGTGTGTATGTCTATATGTGTGTGTGTATATGCCTATATGTGTGTGTGTGTGTATGTATTATGTATTCATGAAACAAATAGGTCCTTCTATTATATGCCAGGCACTCATCTAAGCACTGGGGACAGAGATCTTTTCTCCAAACAAGCTGTCAGTTCCAAGAAGCCAAGTACTGTTTGGGAAAGGTAAGGAATGGGAAGACCAATCCAGTCATAACACCTAAAACTTTGAGAGCTCCCTAGGAGGGTCAAGTTCACAGGGGTCTGCTGCTCTCATCAGGATTTCCTACACTCCCCCTCATCTCTATGCCTAATTGTTCACCATATAGTGATGAATACACTGGAATCTGCACATTTCTGTGCCTTAAATGGCACATGCCGACTCCTGGATCCACTGGAATGACTCCAGTCTGCACCCCCAGCCTTGAGAACCTCTGCACTTATTACCCTCTGCCCTATCAACCCCAAACACCACCATCATCTCTCAACACCACCCTCATGAAGCCATGTCCAGCACCAGAGGGAGTTAGTCATCATCTCCCTGCCCCTTCGTAATATTAGCATAAACCTGTGCCATGGTCATCACTGTGGAATATTGGGAGGATCTGTTTTCTCTAACTATACACTAAGGCTGGTCATGGGTATAGAGGTAATATATTTCAAAGTCCATCAAAAATTAATTTTACAGTAACCCACTAGCAGTTAGAGCACAGGCTAACATTTAAAAATCCATAAACCTAATTAACTTAATTTTTAATTGTTACCACAAAAGCTTGGATTTCTAAAGGGGAACAAACAGTACTTATGTTGGTAGAAGGGTACAAAAAGATACATGCAACCTGGCACCATAATCTTTTCCAGCACACCCTTTATAATAAATTACTAAAATACCAAAGCTTAAAAGGTTAGAACATCCTCAGGGGCACTGTGGTGAGTATGAAACAGTATGCAAGTCTGATGCATACCAAAGAAGACACGAAAACAGGCTTGATAAAGTCCATTCTTCCTGTCACATATGCACACAAACATATAAAAAACATCAGAAGAAAAATAAAGGCAGACAGACTGTTCTCTAGCTTGGAAGGAAATTCTGATGAATTCTAAAGGAGTTCGAGGTTCATTGATTCAGTCGACATTTTTGAAATGCCTCTCTCACATGTGGGCCCAAGTTCCAGGCACTGAAGATCTAGCAGAGAAAAACACAGGAAGCAAATAAAAAGTCCACAATCCTTGCCTTCCCAGAAGCTTGTAGACTGACGGATGTGGGTCAGGCAATAAGTGAGTCATATATATCGATGATAAGCGCCATGGGGAAAACTAAACAGTGCCGTGCAAGAGAGAGCGTCAGGGCTGGGGGACAGTGAGGCTGTTGTCCTCTTAAAGGAGCTGTCCAGGGAAGCTGCCACTATGCAGGACACATTAGCATAAAGATCTGAAAAAGATGAAGAAGTCAGGAGGATTTAGGAGGAAGGTCTCACCAGGTGGTAAGAAGAACAAAGACAGAAGGCTGTCGGTGAGTGCTCTCCTGACACATCGGAGGAGGAGGCAAGACGACGGAGAGTAAGCCAGGACAGGCTGTTCTGCTACAACCTGTAACAGCAGCTCTAACAGCAACTAGCTCAATGGCTATTGGCAGATAGCAGCATAAATGTTGGTATAACATGGAAACATTTTTTTTTTCCTTAGGCAAAAGGAACCAGAACAGCCAGAATAGAATTCTCATCTTTTCCCAGGAGAGGAGAAAGGCCTCAGGTTGGCTGCAGCACAGGCCGGATGGGTTTCACCTCCAGCTGAGAGAAAGAGTACCTGCCCCTTGCTGTCTCCCCAAAAACATGCCCCCTCCCACCGGTGCAGCTCTCCCAAGCTATCTCTGGTGAGTGCTGGGGTTTTAAGTCATAGAAGATTAGGAGAGGCCCGCTCTACTCCTACTTTCCCCCCAAGTCCTGTTTTTTTTTAAGAGTATATTTTTCAGATGTAAGGAAGAACATGGACTTCCCCAGTGCCTCAGCTGGTAAAGAATCTGCCTGCAATGTGGAAGACCTGCATTCAATCCCTGGGTCGGAAAGATCCCTTGGAGAAGGGAACAGCTACCAACTCCTGTATTCTGGCCTGAAGAATTCCATGGACTGTAGAGTCCAAAGGGTCGCAAAGAGTCAGACACAACTGAGTGACTTTTTTTTTTTTTCCCCCCAGAACACAGAGTTTTACAGGAAGTGTGTACGTGCTAAGTCGTGTCCAACTCTTTGCAACCCTATGGACTCTAGCTGGCCAGGCTCCTCTGTCTATGAGATTCTCCAGACAAGAGTACTGGAGTGGGTAGGTATGCCCTTCTCCAGCAGCTCTTCCCAACCCAGGGATCGAACTCATGCCTCTTAGGTCTCCTGCATTGGGAAGATGGGTTCTTTACCACTAGTGCCTCCTGGGAAGCCCCGGTTTTACAGGACACACATATACTATTATTCCAGAGACATCTGCCGAGTGCAGGGCCTCACAGGACACATGAAATGGGAGGGTACTGGTGGGCTTTGAGAGGAGGCATGAGATGACCTGATGCACTGATGATAAAAGCGGTAGGACGATGGAGGGAGAGGGTGAGCAAGTGGGAAGCAACAGACCAGTGAGGGGTCTTTGCAACAGTCAGGTGAGAGAGGGCTGGCCCAGGAAGTGAGGAGCGACAATGGAGTAAGACCGGAGCCAAGAGGACTCCAGTGTTTTTCAGCCTAAGCAACTGAAGGATGGAGGGGACAGTAGATGGCCGAAGGATGATTCAGTTAAGGGTGGTCACTTAAATTCTGGTGAACTCAGTTTTGAGTGGCTATAAATCAAGTGGGAATTTCAACTAGGTAGTCAAAATAGACGTGTCCAAAACTCAGGAGGGAATAGTTTGAAAGTTTTCAGTGTATATTGTATTAAACCCTTAGAGTAAATGTATTCAAATTTTCAAAGACTGATTTTTCCAGCAACCTACTAGCAGCTGGAGCAGAAGCCAAAAGCTACAAAACCTGTGGACTTGGGTTTTAATTCTTAGTATGAGAGCCTGGATTCCTGGAATGGGAGTAGGGGAGTGCTTATGGTGGGAGAAGGGTGCCGGAAAAGGTCTGAAGCCAGCTCTGGGTCATTCTAACAGTCAGAGGTTGGGGTAATGAGCAAAAACAGCAAAGAGCTTACAGGGAAGACCTGTGAAGTGTGAGAAAAACTAGAAAAATGTAGCGTCCTGGACACCAAGTGAGCAGTGTGGGTGATCTAAGAGATGAACCGAGATGAGGACTGGGCATGTGCTACTGAATTTAGCAAGTGGGACAGGGCAGCAGCTGTCTCAGCGGCCAAGCTCAGCTTCCATCTGCTGTCCCACCATAGTCAGTGGAGTACGTTTCAGCCAAACAGGGAGTTTTGTTGAAAAGGATAGAAAAATGGGGCGGGGGGGAGGTGGGGCTAAAGGAAGACACAATCAACAATTGTATAGTTATCTTTTATAATAATATTGGGACACTATGGCATGTTTTTATGGTGATGGAATGATCCAGTGGAGAGGAAAAAATAAATCAGAGGGGGAGAGTTGTGGGGGTAATGCTCCTAAGAAGAAGGCGAGAGAGAAAGCAGGTGTCACGTGAAGAGGTTTGCCTACAAAATGCTGTGTTAACAGGAGGAAGGCAGAGCTGATGGGCACTGACTCCAGGAGAGAAGCAGGTGTGGTAGGAGCTTGCAGATTCCCTCCTGTTGTGTGTGGGGTCTGTCTGCAGTGAGAGAGAAAGAAGGCTATCCGCACAGAGGTAGGATGCAGGAAGGAAGTGCTACAGGCTTGAGGAGAGGAATGAGAAAAGCTGTGAAATAGTTGTCTAGACAGAGTGAATGGATCAGGGAAAATGGCTTTGCCAGTTGTATGAAAAAATTGGGGAGGTTAGTGGCCATGCATTTAACCAGCAACCGACCATCAGGGTGTGTGTTTTCTCCTGTCATATTCAGCTCTCAAGTGCTGGCATGGTGTAGGTAGAGAGCTGGATTTATTCTGGGCTGGAATTTTGCCAGACAAAAGTATGATGAAGCAAAAGAAGTACAAAAGATTATAGTCAATTGAGGCAGTCTGAAGCCAAATTCATCAGCTGAAATCTTAATACTCAAAGGTGATGGGATTAGTGGTGAGGCCTTTGGGAGGTGATTAGGTCATGAGCCCTTGTGAATGGGATGAGGGCTCTTATAGAGACCCCAGAGAGCTCTGTAGACCCTTCCACTGTGTGGGCATGAAATGAGAAGTTCGAGATTCAGAAGAGGCCCCTCACCCAACTAAGCTGGTACCCTGATCTTAGACTTACACCCTGAGAACTGTGAGCAGTATGTTTCTATCATTTGTAAGCCACTTAGACTGTGGTATCTTGTTCTAGCAACCCAGAAAGGACTACAGTATGAGCCATAGAATAAAGGCATTGGGTAAGGATGTTTATTTCTTGTCAGCTGCTAATGGAACATTAATCAGTATAGCCTTTAACCAAGTGACAGCCAACAACTAAACATCTCATCACATAGTGATACTTCTGTGCCTTTTAAAGACATTATTTGTCCCTTTCCTGCTGGCGAAACAACAGTAGCTTCAAATACAGACTCCCTATTGGCTGATGTGTAAGACGGGTAATACCACTGTTCATATTGACAGCAGTCATCTCTTGGGACTCACTATTTATAATACAGAGTCCCCAACCTTGCCTGCAATGAGGACTCTGGAAGATACCAGGGCTGCAAGAGCATGGTGCAGAACACGACCCAAGAGCTGGGAAATCATTCGCAGGGTATTTTTAGGCTTGTGCCTCCTCCAGGCTTTCTCACCACTCCTAGTCTATCCCTAGTTATTATACTTCTTGCAGAAATTCTCAATGACATTCTCGCTTTTCTTGTTTTTCCTGTTTGCTATCAGGGAGCTATAGGGCCAGCCCCCTTTGGCCCTACAACCACATTCAGTGCTGCGACTGGGACAGACTGAGATGAGCAGCAATTCTGTCTGCCGTCAGGTGACTCCAAACGTATTTGAAGGCGATTCAGAAAGGAGATGCTAACCCAAGATTGGATGGGTTCAGGGCTCTGAATTCCTTGAGCACACCATTCTTTGGGGGGCAGTTTGTGGGGGCGGTCGATCAGTCCGTCTCTGCCTGGCTCTCCTCCCTTGGCGGGCCCAGTCTAGGTTTCTCTCTTTGCTGCGCCTCGGGAGGCTGGTCTGCTGGCGGCAGAGTCTGCAGGCTCCCTTCCTGGATGACTCTCCACTGCATCTGAGCAGCAGAGACCAGAAGGCTGAGAGAGGCTGGGGATGACCTCCCCCACAATCCCCACGCTCTGTCAGAGCCTGTCCCCTCAGGACCTTAGCTTCTGTCATACGGTCCCTCCTCCCGGAACAGCGGTAACACAATTTCCTTCCACTGCTGCTCCAGGTCTAGGGGTGACAAGAGCCTCCCTGTGGCCGGGGTCTGAGTACCTCAACATGCCTTGTTGGTGACTTTAGCCCCACCCATACTTCCTGCATTTCCCCTTCATTAAAGTCTCAGGAACCTCTCGAGTTAGATTCCGTTTCTTGCTGACTGACACATAAACAATTTCAAATTCCACTATGTGTAATTTAGGTGCTTCCCAGATAGAGCTGGTGGTAAAGAGCTCTGCCTGACAATGCAGGAGATGCCAGAGATGTGGGTTCAATCTCTGGGGTGGAAAGATCCCCTGGAGGAGGGCATGGCAACTCATTCCAGAAATCTTGCCTGCAGAATCCCACAGACAGAGGAGCCTGGTGGGCTACAGTCCACAGGGTCACACAGAGTCAGAAATGACTGAAGCGACTTACCACACACAGACACACACACACATAACTTTACAATTGCACTTTGGTACTGAAGCTGCTAGACCAGAGAAGAAAAAGCAAATTCCAAACAAATAATATATTCATTCATTCAATGTAGGTGAAATGCTAACATCTATGTCTCGTTAAAGGGAGAGACAGAACTCCACTGGAAGAACCTCAGAATAACTTAACAGGGAACCAGGTTTACAAATGGGCTTTTTTCAATAGAAGTTTCACTTCTCAAATCGAAAGATACTTAAAAGGCTAGTGATCACCTTTGTTGAAGTCTTTTTCCATTAACTGTGACTGTGATATAATTAGGGCTTCCCTGGTGGTTCAGTGGTAAAGAATTTGCCTGCCAATGCAGGGGACATGTGCAGGAGATGTGGGTTAGATCCCTGGGTTGGGAAGATTGCCTGGAGAAGGAAATGGCAACTCACTCCAGTATCCTCGCCTGGGAAATACACCATGGACAGAAGAGTCTGGTGGGCTACAGTCCATGGGGTTGCAAAAGAGTTGGACGCGACTGAGCAACAGAACAACAACAATCAGCTTAATAAGATTTGGGGGGAGGTTGTCCTGGCATAATAAAAGGCCCTAAAGATTGTATTTCAGAGAATGAAACACAGGAAAGAATTTTAATATACTTCAAAAAAATGCTTAGCAGTAACAGCTGGCCCATTCAATAGCTAATTTGTGCTAAGTCAATAGATTAGAAATATAGTCTTATATTTACTGAAGATTAGCAGTCTGGCTATAAAAACTGAGGTCAAAGAATACTGCTGTTAATTTTCAATGAATTTGCTTAATAATCAACTGCTAATGACTACATCCCCATTTCCTTGTAAGGACCCAGGATCCTGAAAGTCTAGGGGAAAATCTGCTGGTATCACCCAGGTGAACTCAGGTCAGGGTGAAATTTCTAAAAAAGATCTGAGTCCAATAGGTTCTTATCTAAAAGAAAATAACTTTTCAGATTGACCAATGTTACTGGTGATGTAAACACCCAGCAGATGTCAACAATACATTGCACAAGACAGCCTATGAAATCTGGCTTGAAGGACTAAAAATGTATTCCTGTTAAGAACTAATAAACAGGCAATCTACCATGCAATTTAGGAATGATTAAACATATTTTGCTGTGTGGTGAACAAAGGACTATATGTTGGCAACTTTTTGCTTCCAAGAAGCATGGTAAAGTAAGCAAAACTAGACAAAGCTTAGTCAAATTCCAGCTTTGCCTTTCTTACTTTCATTAATTTTGAGCATGTAAGTTAAATTCTCTCAGCCTTATTTTATCATCCAAAATACAGGGAAAATATTTATTTCTCTTGTTTCAAAGGCTTCATCATTTATAAGATGTCCTATCTTGGGAGCTCAGTCCAGTGCTCTATGACAACCTAGAGGAGTGTGATGGGGATGCGGTGGGAAGGAGGTTCAAGAGGGAGGGGATACATGCATGTTTATAGCTGACTCACTTCACTATACAACAGAAACTAACAATATTGTAAAGCAATTATCCTTTAATTACAAATAAATTAAAAAAAAAAAAAACAGATGCCCTGCTCTCTCACATAGAAATGACTTCTGGGAAAGAAAAAAAGAGAAAAACATTACTACAGTAAATATACGTATCAATTATACAGGGCATCTTGACTTCAGAAATATTAAACTGGATAAAATTTCCATCTTAGAATCTGGAAAATAGAGAGTTCCAGAAAAACATCTACTTCTGCTTCACTGACGATGCTAAAGACTTTGACTGTGTGCATCAGAACAAACTGAGAAAAATTCTTAAAGAGAAGGGAATACCAGACCACCTTATCTGCCTCCTGAGAAATGTATGTAGATCAAGAAGTAACAGCTAGAACTGGACATGGAACAATGGACTGGTTCGAAATTGGGAAAGGAGTATGTCAAGGCTGTATATTGTTACCGTGCTTATTTGACTTACATGCAGAGTACATCATGTGAAATGCCAGACTGGATGAAGCACAAGCTGGAATCAGATATGCAGATGACACCACCTTTATGGCAGAGTGAAGAGGAACTAAAGAGCCTCTTGATGAAAGTGAAAGAGGGGTGAAAAAGCTGGCTTAAAACTCAACATTCAAAAAACAGAGATCATGGCATNTGCAGAGTACATCATGTGAAATGCCAGACTGGATGAAGCACAAGCTGGAATCAGATATGCAGATGACACCACCTTTATGGCAGAGTGAAGAGGAACTAAAGAGCCTCTTGATGAAAGTGAAAGAGGGGTGAAAAAGCTGGCTTAAAACTCAACATTCAAAAAACAGAGATCATGGCATCTGCTCCCATCAGTTCATGGAAAATAGATGGGGAAATGATGGAAACAGTGACAGACTTTATTTTCTTGGACTCCAAAATGACTGCAGATGGTGACTGCAGCCATGAAACTAAAATACATTTGCTCCTTGGAAGAAAAGCTATGACCAACCTAGACAGTGTATTAAAAAACAGAGACATCACTTTGCCAACAAAGGTTTGTACAGTCGAAGCTATGGTTTTTTCCAGTAGTCATGTATGGGTCCAAGAGCTGGACCATAAAGAAGGCTGAGTACCAAAGAACTGATGGTTTCGAACTGTGGTGTTGGAGAAGACTCTTTAGAGTCCCTTGGACTGCAAGGAGATAAAATCAGTCAATCCTAAAGGAAAACAACCCTGAATATTCATCGGAAGGACTGATGCTGAAGCTCCAATACTTTGGCCACCTGATTCAAAGAGCCAACTCACTAGAAAAGACCCTGATGCTGGGAAAGATAGAAGGCAGGAGGAAAAGGGGATGACAGAAGATGAGATGATTGGATGGCATCACCAACTCAATGGACATGAGTTTGAGGAAGCTCTGGGAGATGGTGAAGGACAGGGAAGCCTGGCGTGCTGCAGTCCATGGGGTCACAAAGAGTTGGACACAACTGAGCAACTGAACAACAACAAAGTGCTTACTATGTTCCAGGCACTAATTGCTTTATGTATCGTATTAGTGCATTATCATAGCAATCCAAAGGACTATGTAATAGGTACTATTGCCCCATTTTACAGAAGAGGACACCGAGGCCCACACAGGATAAGAGAATCTCACAGAGGCACACTCTTAGAGTCAGTGCTCTGAGTCAAAGCTACGGCTGCCTGACTCCAAAGTCTGGATTCTTCTCATTGAGTTATGCCTCCTACTTGACTTTTCACTTGCTCCTTCTTGTTTCACTGCTGGAAGTCTTATGTTTTTAACAAAACTATTAATTCCACAAGAGCAAGGACAATGTTACCTATTCCTTTTGACAATGCATGGCACAGGATTGGGCCCTGGCTAGATGGTCAAAGGACGTTTGCTAAGTACATGACAGCACTTTAGAAGAGTTATGACTTGGTAAAAGCAAAAAACCATGAACACTGAAGTACTTGAAATGAGCAAACTGCAGATAAACTTGCTCAAGAAATGAGCTGCACTTCATCCCTTTTCAGAAAGTACTTCCTTTTTTTTTTTTTTTTAAATCACTCTTGATTATCAGTTCAAGAATTGGGCTTCAACAGACATGCTCCTCAGCTCTATGAAGTAGCATTCTAGTATTTTCTCTTGCTACTCCTGGGCCACTTCTCCTTTCTTTCAACAGCCAACAACTCCCAGCACGCATGCTCAACAACCCTCAAGGCAGGGCAGGCCTGAGAGGTGTGTAGGTGAAATCTGACTGTCATTGAGAACAGGGAAACAGCTTCCAATTGGTACAGGTGACCTCATTTAATGCTAACATTAAAAAACTTGAGCAGTTCTTGGCTGAATGGGGCAAGGCTAACCAATGACTCTTTTCCTTTCACACTTAAAGAGGATGAAGGCCCTCTTGAGATAGAGATCTAGGATATAAGGTAAGAATTTCCAAAAGACTGAAATCCTCAGCATCCTTGTCCTGTCCTCGAGATTTCACACTCCTTAGAAGACCATATTGCTCATACTGAAGACCAGCATAGGGGCTCAGGTAACATGGGATCTTTACCTATACTCAGCTTTTCTCCATTTCCTCCTTGAAAGTGGGCTTCCCTGGTGGCTCAGATGGTAAAGAATATGCCTGCAACGTGGGAGACCCAGGTTTGATCCTTGAACTGGGAAGATCCCCTGGAGAAGGGCTACGGCCATCCACTCTAGTATTCTTGCCTGGAGAATCCCATGGACAAATGAGCTTAGCCAGCCACAGACTATAGTCCATGGGGGTGGTAAAGAGCGACTAACATTTTTATGTTCACTTTGCTTGAAATTGTGCCCCTTCTTCCCTTCTACCTGGCATAAAAAGCCCATTCTCCCCTAAAGATAAAGCACAAAATCTGGTGAATTGGACCGGGGCCCATAGTCAGCCACAACCTGAGTGTATTACTCCTCAGATCAAATTAATAATATCATCCAGTCTGGGCAACAAAACCGAGTGTATTACTCCTCAGATCAAATTAATAATATCATCCAGTCTGGGCAACAAAACCGAACTACTGCTTTCTAAGTGAGTCTAAGGTTTGCAGGGTAACTTCAAAAGACAATCCTATGTTCAGTACAACTCAGCTGAAACGACCATGATGTTTAACAGAACTATGGGTCTCACTTAAAAACTATGTAAGAGATTTGCAAACCCACAATCCAATTTTACAGTTTTTCCAATCAGTGCTGTTTTCATTAAGTATATATATATTAATGTAGCCCTAATTCTTTCCCAAAGCTCCCCCTTTTCTTTTATCCCACCCCTTCATTTTAAGAACATACAGACCTGCCCTTTCTCAGGACTAATAAATTTCCTGTTGAAACTTTTATAACAGTTTCTGGTATCCTCCCCCAGATAGCATCAGGCTTTATTTCCTTCAGCTAATTGAGCTAATGTCACCTTATTAGGGAGGCATTCCCTGACTATCCCATATAAAATACTAACCCTTTGGCCCATCCAGCTCCACTTATCCCCTTATCATGTTTTGTTTTTCCCATAACACTCATCTCTACCTACCTGAACATATATTTGCTTACTGACAGTCTCCCTTCACTAAATGTAGGAAAGTACTTTGTTCTTTGTGAATCTCTACTACTTATAACAGTGATTAACTATTAATAACAGGCTCTCCATAAATGTTTGCTAAATGCATTAACAGTCTTCCTTTCACATCATTGCCAAGAGGTGACAGTGTAGTCTACCGTGTTTTGGGTAAAAATATCACATCTCTTTTAGCCACGTCTCTCCTTAAAATCTAGAGCGAATCATATCTCCACCCTGAAAACAAGTTTGTTTTTTTTTTAAGCAAGTCATATGCTTATTTTACTAGTACTTTCCATATTTTGACACCGTACCCACTTCTGGAGAGATCCTCCTCTAGGGCCAAATGAGGTTGACGGCATTATCTGAAGTCTTTCAATAACCTTTACACCTACATCATAGTAGGAAGCTTTTCTTTTATTGCTTGGGCACAGGAAGATACTCGAACATGACATGAGTAGTATTAGATCCATACCTGACCTAGTAATCACAAACTAAAGGAAGGTAGAGCCCAAGGCACTCCACCAGGCAGCAAGGCTGCACCTTGTAATCAAAACTCCCACATACCAGAACATGCTGTGCCTTTCTCATCATGATCTCATCTTCTAGGTAAATACCACCTGAATCTGATCATTTTCCTGCCTGTTTCTTCCTTAGATCGGGAACTGACCACATGTAGAAAACATGAATCCTACACATGTAGAAAGAACACTGAGTTTTAAATACAAGATTAGCCATTTCCTCCCTGGTGGCTCAGAGGTTAAAGCGTCTGCCTGCAATGCAGACCTGGGTTCGATCCCTGGGATCCCTGGATCGGGAAGATCCCCTGGAGAAGGAAATGGCAACCCACTCCAGTATTCTTGCCTGGAGAATCCCATGGACAGAGGAGCCTGGTGGGCTACAGTCCACGGGGTCGCAAAGAGTCGGACACGACTGAGCGACTTCACTTTCNCTGGATTCCTGGAATGGGAGTAGGGGAGTGCTTATGGTGGGAGAAGGGTGCCGGAAAAGGTCTGAAGCCAGCTCTGGGTCATTCTAACAGTCAGAGGTTGGGGTAATGAGCAAAAACAGCAAAGAGCTTACAGGGAAGACCTGTGAAGTGTGAGAAAAACTAGAAAAATGTAGCGTCCTGGACACCAAGTGAGCAGTGTGGGTGATCTAAGAGATGAACCGAGATGAGGACTGGGCATGTGCTACTGAATTTAGCAAGTGGGACAGGGCAGCAGCTGTCTCAGCGGCCAAGCTCAGCTTCCATCTGCTGTCCCACCATAGTCAGTGGAGTACGTTTCAGCCAAACAGGGAGTTTTGTTGAAAAGGATAGAAAAATGGGGCGGGGGGGAGGTGGGGCTAAAGGAAGACACAATCAACAATTGTATAGTTATCTTTTATAATAATATTGGGACACTATGGCATGTTTTTATGGTGATGGAATGATCCAGTGGAGAGGAAAAAATAAATCAGAGGGGGAGAGTTGTGGGGGTAATGCTCCTAAGAAGAAGGCGAGAGAGAAAGCAGGTGTCACGTGAAGAGGTTTGCCTACAAAATGCTGTGTTAACAGGAGGAAGGCAGAGCTGATGGGCACTGACTCCAGGAGAGAAGCAGGTGTGGTAGGAGCTTGCAGATTCCCTCCTGTTGTGTGTGGGGTCTGTCTGCAGTGAGAGAGAAAGAAGGCTATCCGCACAGAGGTAGGATGCAGGAAGGAAGTGCTACAGGCTTGAGGAGAGGAATGAGAAAAGCTGTGAAATAGCTGTCTAGACAGAGTGAATGGATCAGGGAAAATGGCTTTGCCAGTTGTATGAAAAAATTGGGGAGGTTAGTGGCCATGCATTTAACCAGCAACCGACCATCAGGGTGTGTGTTTTCTCCTGTCATATTCAGCTCTCAAGTGCTGGCATGGTGTAGGTAGAGAGCTGGATTTATTCTGGGCTGGAATTTTGCCAGACAAAAGTATGATGAAGCAAAAGAAGTACAAAAGATTATAGTCAATTGAGGCAGTCTGAAGCCAAATTCATCAGCTGAAATCTTAATACTCAAAGGTGATGGGATTAGTGGTGAGGCCTTTGGGAGGTGATTAGGTCATGAGCCCTTGTGAATGGGATGAGGGCTCTTATAGAGACCCCAGAGAGCTCTGTAGACCCTTCCACTGTGTGGGCATGAAATGAGAAGTTCGAGATTCAGAAGAGGCCCCTCACCCAACTAAGCTGGTACCCTGATCTTAGACTTACACCCTGAGAACTGTGAGCAGTATGTTTCTATCATTTGTAAGCCACTTAGACTGTGGTATCTTGTTCTAGCAACCCAGAAAGGACTACAGTATGAGCCATAGAATAAAGGCATTGGGTAAGGATGTTTATTTCTTGTCAGCTGCTAATGGAACATTAATCAGTGTAGCCTTTAACCAAGTGACAGCCAACAACTAAACATCTCATCACATAGTGATACTTCTGTGCCTTTTAAAGACATTATTTGTCCCTTTCCTGCTGGCGAAACAACAGTAGCTTCAAATACAGACTCCCTATTGGCTGATGTGTAAGACGGGTAATACCACTGTTCATATTGACAGCAGTCATCTCTTGGGACTCACTATTTATAATACAGAGTCCCCAACCTTGCCTGCAATGAGGACTCTGGAAGATACCAGGGCTGCAAGAGCATGGTGCAGAACACGACCCAAGAGCTGGGAAATCATTCGCAGGGTATTTTTAGGCTCGTGCCTCCTCCAGGCTTTCTCACCACTCCTAGTCTATCCCTAGTTATTATACTTCTTGCAGAAATTCTCAATGACATTCTCGCTTTTCTTGTTTTTCCTGTTTGCTATCAGGGAGCTATAGGGCCAGCCCCCTTTGGCCCTACAACCACATTCAGTGCTGCGACTGGGACAGACTGAGATGAGCAGCAATTCTGTCTGCCGTCAGGTGACTCCAAACGTATTTGAAGGCGATTCAGAAAGGAGATGCTAACCCAAGATTGGATGGGTTCAGGGCTCTGAATTCCTTGAGCACACCATTCTTTGGGGGGCAGTTTGTGGGGGCGGTCGATCAGTCCGTCTCTGCCTGGCTCTCCTCCCTTGGCGGGCCCAGTCTAGGTTTCTCTCTTTGCTGCGCCTCGGGAGGCTGGTCTGCTGGCGGCAGAGTCTGCAGGCTCCCTTCCTGGATGACTCTCCACTGCATCTGAGCAGCAGAGACCAGAAGGCTGAGAGAGGCTGGGGATGACCTCCCCCACAATCCCCACGCTCTGTCAGAGCCTGTCCCCTCAGGACCTTAGCTTCTGTCATACGGTCCCTCCTCCCGGAACAGCGGTAACACAATTTCCTTCCACTGCTGCTCCAGGTCTAGGGGTGACAAGAGCCTCCCTGTGGCCGGGGTCTGAGTACCTCAACATGCCTTGTTGGTGACTTTAGCCCCACCCATACTTCCTGCATTTCCCCTTCATTAAAGTCTCAGGAACCTCTCGAGTTAGATTCCGTTTCTTGCTGACTGACACATAAACAATTTCAAATTCCACTATGTGTAATTTAGGTGCTTCCCAGATAGAGCTGGTGGTAAAGAGCTCTGCCTGACAATGCAGGAGATGCCAGAGATGTGGGTTCAGTCTCTGGGGTGGAAAGATCCCCTGGAGGAGGGCATGGCAACTCATTCCAGAAATCTTGCCTGCAGAATCCCACAGACAGAGGAGCCTGGTGGGCTACAGTCCACAGGGTCACACAGAGTCAGAAATGACTGAAGCGACTTACCACACACAGACACACACACACATAACTTTACAATTGCACTTTGGTACTGAAGCTGCTAGACCAGAGAAGAAAAAGCAAATTCCAAACAAATAATATATTCATTCATTCAATGTAGGTGAAATGCTAACATCTATGTCTCGTTAAAGGGAGAGACAGAACTCCACTGGAAGAACCTCAGAATAACTTAACAGGGAACCAGGTTTACAAATGGGCTTTTTTCAATAGAAGTTTCACTTCTCAAATCGAAAGATACTTAAAAGGCTAGTGATCACCTTTGTTGAAGTCTTTTTCCATTAACTGTGACTGTGATATAATTAGGGCTTCCCTGGTGGTTCAGTGGTAAAGAATTTGCCTGCCAATGCAGGGGACATGTGCAGGAGATGTGGGTTAGATCCCTGGGTTGGGAAGATTGCCTGGAGAAGGAAATGGCAACTCACTCCAGTATCCTCGCCTGGGAAATACACCATGGACAGAAGAGTCTGGTGGGCTACAGTCCATGGGGTTGCAAAAGAGTTGGACGCGACTGAGCAACAGAACAACAACAATCAGCTTAATAAGATTTGGGGGGAGGTTGTCCTGGCATAATAAAAGGCCCTAAAGATTGTATTTCAGAGAATGAAACACAGGAAAGAATTTTAATATACTTCAAAAAAATGCTTAGCAGTAACAGCTGGCCCATTCAATAGCTAATTTGTGCTAAGTCAATAGATTAGAAATATAGTCTTATATTTACTGAAGATTAGCAGTCTGGCTATAAAAACTGAGGTCAAAGAATACTGCTGTTAATTTTCAATGAATTTGCTTAATAATCAACTGCTAATGACTACATCCCCATTTCCTTGTAAGGACCCAGGATCCTGAAAGTCTAGGGGAAAATCTGCTGGTATCACCCAGGTGAACTCAGGTCAGGGTGAAATTTCTAAAAAAGATCTGAGTCCAATAGGTTCTTATCTAAAAGAAAATAACTTTTCAGATTGACCAATGTTACTGGTGATGTAAACACCCAGCAGATGTCAACAATACATTGCACAAGACAGCCTATGAAATCTGGCTTGAAGGACTAAAAATGTATTCCTGTTAAGAACTAATAAACAGGCAATCTACCATGCAATTTAGGAATGATTAAACATATTTTGCTGTGTGGTGAACAAAGGACTATATGTTGGCAACTTTTTGCTTCCAAGAAGCATGGTAAAGTAAGCAAAACTAGACAAAGCTTAGTCAAATTCCAGCTTTGCCTTTCTTACTTTCATTAATTTTGAGCATGTAAGTTAAATTCTCTCAGCCTTATTTTATCATCCAAAATACAAGGAAAATATTTATTTCTCTTGTTTCAAAGGCTTCATCATTTATAAGATGTCCTATCTTGGGAGCTCAGTCCAGTGCTCTATGACAACCTAGAGGAGTGTGATGGGGATGCGGTGGGAAGGAGGTTCAAGAGGGAGGGGATACATGCATGTTTATAGCTGACTCACTTCACTATACAACAGAAACTAACAATATTGTAAAGCAATTATCCTTTAATTACAAATAAATTAAAAAAAAAAACAGATGCCCTGCTCTCTCACATAGAAATGACTTCTGGGAAAGAAAAAAAGAGAAAAACATTACTACAGTAAATATACGTATCAATTATACAGGGCATCTTGACTTCAGAAATATTAAACTGGATAAAATTTCCATCTTAGAATCTGGAAAATAGAGAGTTCCAGAAAAACATCTACTTCTGCTTCACTGACGATGCTAAAGACTTTGACTGTGTGCATCAGAACAAACTGAGAAAAATTCTTAAAGAGAAGGGAATACCAGACCACCTTATCTGCCTCCTGAGAAATGTATGTAGATCAAGAAGTAACAGCTAGAACTGGACATGGAACAATGGACTGGTTCGAAATTGGGAAAGGAGTATGTCAAGGCTGTATATTGTTACCGTGCTTATTTGACTTACATGCAGAGTACATCATGTGAAATGCCAGACTGGATGAAGCACAAGCTGGAATCAGATATGCAGATGACACCACCTTTATGGCAGAGTGAAGAGGAACTAAAGAGCCTCTTGATGAAAGTGAAAGAGGGGTGAAAAAGCTGGCTTAAAACTCAACATTCAAAAAACAGAGATCATGGCATCTGCTCCCATCAGTTCATGGAAAATAGATGGGGAAATGATGGAAACAGTGACAGACTTTATTTTCTTGGACTCCAAAATGACTGCAGATGGTGACTGCAGCCATGAAACTAAAATACATTTGCTCCTTGGAAGAAAAGCTATGACCAACCTAGACAGTGTATTAAAAAACAGAGACATCACTTTGCCAACAAAGGTTTGTACAGTCGAAGCTATGGTTTTTTCCAGTAGTCATGTATGGGTCCAAGAGCTGGACCATAAAGAAGGCTGAGTACCAAAGAACTGATGGTTTCGAACTGTGGTGTTGGAGAAGACTCTTTAGAGTCCCTTGGACTGCAAGGAGATAAAATCAGTCAATCCTAAAGGAAAACAACCCTGAATATTCATCGGAAGGACTGATGCTGAAGCTCCAATACTTTGGCCACCTGATTCAAAGAGCCAACTCACTAGAAAAGACCCTGATGCTGGGAAAGATAGAAGGCAGGAGGAAAAGGGGATGACAGAAGATGAGATGATTGGATGGCATCACCAACTCAATGGACATGAGTTTGAGGAAGCTCTGGGAGATGGTGAAGGACAGGGAAGCCTGGCGTGCTGCAGTCCATGGGGTCACAAAGAGTTGGACACAACTGAGCAACTGAACAACAACAAAGTGCTTACTATGTTCCAGGCACTAATTGCTTTATGTATCGTATTAGTGCATTATCATAGCAATCCAAAGGACTATGTAATAGGTACTATTGCCCCATTTTACAGAAGAGGACACCGAGGCCCACACAGGATAAGAGAATCTCACAGAGGCACACTCTTAGAGTCAGTGCTCTGAGTCAAAGCTACGGCTGCCTGACTCCAAAGTCTGGATTCTTCTCATTGAGTTATGCCTCCTACTTGACTTTTCACTTGCTCCTTCTTGTTTCACTGCTGGAAGTCTTATGTTTTTAACAAAACTATTAATTCCACAAGAGCAAGGACAATGTTACCTATTCCTTTTGACAATGCATGGCACAGGATTGGGCCCTGGCTAGATGGTCAAAGGACGTTTGCTAAGTACATGACAGCACTTTAGAAGAGTTATGACTTGGTAAAAGCAAAAAACCATGAACACTGAAGTACTTGAAATGAGCAAACTGCAGATAAACTTGCTCAAGAAATGAGCTGCACTTCATCCCTTTTCAGAAAGTACTTCCTTTTTTTTTTTTTTTTAAATCACTCTTGATTATCAGTTCAAGAATTGGGCTTCAACAGACATGCTCCTCAGCTCTATGAAGTAGCATTCTAGTATTTTCTCTTGCTACTCCTGGGCCACTTCTCCTTTCTTTCAACAGCCAACAACTCCCAGCACGCATGCTCAACAACCCTCAAGGCAGGGCAGGCCTGAGAGGTGTGTAGGTGAAATCTGACTGTCATTGAGAACAGGGAAACAGCTTCCAATTGGTACAGGTGACCTCATTTAATGCTAACATTAAAAAACTTGAGCAGTTCTTGGCTGAATGGGGCAAGGCTAACCAATGACTCTTTTCCTTTCACACTTAAAGAGGATGAAGGCCCTCTTGAGATAGAGATCTAGGATATAAGGTAAGAATTTCCAAAAGACTGAAATCCTCAGCATCCTTGTCCTGTCCTCGAGATTTCACACTCCTTAGAAGACCATATTGCTCATACTGAAGACCAGCATAGGGGCTCAGGTAACATGGGATCTTTACCTATACTCAGCTTTTCTCCATTTCCTCCTTGAAAGTGGGCTTCCCTGGTGGCTCAGATGGTAAAGAATATGCCTGCAACGTGGGAGACCCAGGTTTGATCCTTGAACTGGGAAGATCCCCTGGAGAAGGGCTACGGCCATCCACTCTAGTATTCTTGCCTGGAGAATCCCATGGACAAATGAGCTTAGCCAGCCACAGACTATAGTCCATGGGGGTGGTAAAGAGCGACTAACATTTTTATGTTCACTTTGCTTGAAATTGTGCCCCTTCTTCCCTTCTACCTGGCATAAAAAGCCCATTCTCCCCTAAAGATAAAGCACAAAATCTGGTGAATTGGACCGGGGCCCATAGTCAGCCACAACCTGAGTGTATTACTCCTCAGATCAAATTAATAATATCATCCAGTCTGGGCAACAAAACCGAGTGTATTACTCCTCAGATCAAATTAATAATATCATCCAGTCTGGGCAACAAAACCGAACTACTGCTTTCTAAGTGAGTCTAAGGTTTGCAGGGTAACTTCAAAAGACAATCCTATGTTCAGTACAACTCAGCTGAAACGACCATGATGTTTAACAGAACTATGGGTCTCACTTAAAAACTATGTAAGAGATTTGCAAACCCACAATCCAGTTTTACAGTTTTTCCAATCAGTGCTGTTTTCATTAAGTATATATATATTAATGTAGCCCTAATTCTTTCCCAAAGCTCCCCCTTTTCTTTTATCCCACCCCTTCATTTTAAGAACATACAGACCTGCCCTTTCTCAGGACTAATAAATTTCCTGTTGAAACTTTTATAACAGTTTCTGGTATCCTCCCCCAGATAGCATCAGGCTTTATTTCCTTCAGCTAATTGAGCTAATGTCACCTTATTAGGGAGGCATTCCCTGACTATCCCATATAAAATACTAACCCTTTGGCCCATCCAGCTCCACTTATCCCCTTATCATGTTTTGTTTTTCCCATAACACTCATCTCTACCTACCTGAACATATATTTGCTTACTGACAGTCTCCCTTCACTAAATGTAGGAAAGTACTTTGTTCTTTGTGAATCTCTACTACTTATAACAGTGATTAACTATTAATAACAGGCTCTCCATAAATGTTTGCTAAATGCATTAACAGTCTTCCTTTCACATCATTGCCAAGAGGTGACAGTGTAGTCTACCGTGTTTTGGGTAAAAATATCACATCTCTTTTAGCCACGTCTCTCCTTAAAATCTAGAGCGAATCATATCTCCACCCTGAAAACAAGTTTGTTTTTTTTTAAAGCAAGTCATATGCTTATTTTACTAGTACTTTCCATATTTTGACACCGTACCCACTTCTGGAGAGATCCTCCTCTAGGGCCAAATGAGGTTGACGGCATTATCTGAAGTCTTTCAATAACCTTTACACCTACATCATAGTAGGAAGCTTTTCTTTTATTGCTTGGGCACAGGAAGATACTCGAACATGACATGAGTAGTATTAGATCCATACCTGACCTAGTAATCACAAACTAAAGGAAGGTAGAGCCCAAGGCACTCCACCAGGCAGCAAGGCTGCACCTTGTAATCAAAACTCCCACATACCAGAACATGCTGTGCCTTTCTCGTCATGATCTCATCTTCTAGGTAAATACCACCTGAATCTGATCATTTTCCTGCCTGTTTCTTCCTTAGATCGGGAACTGACCACATGTAGAAAACATGAATCCTACACATGTAGAAAGAACACTGAGTTTTAAATACAAGATTAGCCATTTCCTCCCTGGTGGCTCAGAGGTTAAAGCGTCTGCCTGCAATGCAGACCTGGGTTCGATCCCTGGGATCCCTGGATCGGGAAGATCCCCTGGAGAAGGAAATGGCAACCCACTCCAGTATTCTTGCCTGGAGAATCCCATGGACAGAGGAGCCTGGTGGGCTACAGTCCACGGGGTCGCAAAGAGTCGGACACGACTGAGCGACTTCACTTTCACTTTCTTTCACTTTCAGTAAAGAAATGTGGATGAAGGGATGGATATCCTGTACCCACGGGATGAATTCATTTATGTTGCTTCATTTTAGAATTATGATCTGGGTAAAGATAATGCTGCATGATGGGAGGAGAAGAGAAAATATTTGATCAACTTAAGGACAAATCAATTATAAACCATTATTCAAGTTCTGAATAACTTTTTTGGTGGGCATAGTGACTCATCTGAAAAGACCCTGATGCTGGGAAAGATTGAGGGCAGGAGAAGAAGGGGATGACAGAGGATGAGATAGTTGAATGGCATCACCGACTCAATGGACATGAGTTTGGGTAAACTCTGGGAGTTGGTGATGGACAGGGAGGCCTGATGTGCTGTGGTTCATGGGGTTACAAAGAGTTGGATACGACTGAGTGACTGAGGTGTATAAGTATGATAAGGTACATTAACGGAAATCTACCATTCTCTCACTGGAAAAGACCCTGATGCTGGGAAAGATTGAAGGCAAAAGGAGAAGGGGGCAGCAGAGGATAATATGGTTAGACAGCATCACCGACTCAGTGGACATGAATCTGAGCAAACTCCAGGAGATAGTGAAGGACAGAGGAGCATGGCATGCTACAGCCTGTGAGGTTGCAAAGAATTGGACATGACTTATCGACTGAACAACAAAAACCATTTCCAATAGATCAACATTATGCAGTCATGTGTTATAAAAAAATATATAGAACTTTCTGGATTCTGAAGCAAGAGGTACACTGATGGCAACCTTAATTTTTGAGCCTTTGATTTGAAAAACATTTAAAATTTTGTTTTTGGTTTCTCTTAATTATTCCTAAGCACTTGAAAATTGCCATAAGAGTATAATTTTGACATTTGACTCAGTAACAATTTTGTGCCTATATTGTTCTGTGCCTACATCATTGAAAATTTCAATTTAGTATCTGAATCACTGAGGTTTATCATAAATTTTGCTACAAACTCTATTCCCTGAACCTCGGTGTCTTGTCCTATAAAACATGAGAAGCTCACTAGCTCTGAAATCTCTCTTTGTTTTACGAACCTTAGTCCCACCTACTGAGTTTTTATACACAAGCACTGCTGGATAAGAAACACTCTTGTTTGGAAGAAGTCTGGACAAATACCTTAAGGGTGATCTCAATGTTGACACATACTTCTAGACTGGTCAGTTTGCTAGTAGTTAACATGACATATGGAAAAGCTGCTTTGAGGCTTAGCAAAATCACCCATTTGCCAAACACAGTGCTTACAGGATCCTTCTTGAAACATTCTTTAAATCTAGCTTGTGCATGAGCTTATTTTGAAAATTTTATCTTTAGGGACTTTGTCACTTAAAACACACACATACACACAGAAAAATGATTGTGTTTACAAATTCTAGCCACTTTTCTTAGTTTGGAAATGGCAATCCACTCCAGTATGCTTGCCTGGAGAATCCCATGGACGGAGAAGCCTAGTAGGTTACAGTCCACAGGGTCGCAAAGAGTCGGACACGACTGAGCGACTTCACCTTCACCTTCTCAATCATCAAGATTTTCTCCTTTCATAGCTATTTTGGCAAGGTCAGGGACGTTTTTAATTGTCTCAAGTTGAGGGAGGTGTGTTGCTGGCAGCTGGTGGGTTGAGACCAAGGATGGTGCTGGACATCCTACTCTTTATTGCAGAGGCAACACAGCCACCACAGTGAGGATTTACCTGGCCTAAAATGTCAACAGTGCCAAGATGGAGAAACCAAGTGCTGAGATGGAAAGAGAAGCTTTACATATTTTTAAAATTCAGTTTTAATTGGAGGATAATAGCTTTACAACGTTGTGTTAGCTTCTCCTGTACAACAACATGAATCAGCCCAAGTATACATATCTCCCCTCTCTCTTGAGCCTATCTCCAGCCCCCACACTGCCCCTCTAGGTCATCACAGAGCACCAACCTGAGCTCCCTGTGCTCTGCAGCAGGGATAGCAGCTTCCCACTCGCTATCTATACTACTCACGGTGTGTATACATGTTGATGGTGCTCTCTCAATTCATCCGACTCTCTCCTTCCCTCCCTGCATCCACAAGTCCCTTCTCCACGTTTGTATCTCTGTTCCTTCCCTGAAAATAGGTTCATCCGTACCGTTTTTCTAGATTCCATAAATATGCATTAACATATATTTGGTTTTTTTTTTCTTTTGGACTTATTTCACTTTAGAGAGAAAGCTTTAGATGGATGATAGTGTAACCAAGCTAGACAAGTAAGAATTGGAGTTCTTGGGGGCAATCCTTGTTTCTTGAGTTTCACAGGAATTTTTCATATTCATTTAGGGCTTACATGAGTGTTTAGGGGAAGCTCAGATATTTTACAGGAGAGAAAAGTTAATGTAGATGTAGGTTGTACTAAATTATTTCTTGGACTTCCTTTTTTTCAGTATATTTCAAAGTAAGTTAATAGGTTACCACTTCTTTATATTTAACTCTTCGATATGATTGGACCTTCCAGAGCAACCCTGATGACGGTAGTCTCATTTCAACCCAAATCCTGGCAGCCAACCTCAGATTTGTTATGGTCAGTGCTGAGCAAACTCTCCCCTGGAACAGTCTCAGGGGTGAGAATCAATCTTTTATGCAGAGCATGCCTGTTGGACTCTTGGATGCAAACCCACTGGGACAGTTTTTAATGATGGAGTCTCGGTTCTGTGGCCTGCTCCCTAGAGAATGAGCCAATTTAGATGAACTCAATAATTCAGCATTTGCCACTTGAAGTTCCACCACTTTTAGACTATTTTCACCATAAATCATTCTAAAAAGATCCCATACACCTTTGCCTTTTGCAACAGACAATACCATGATTAATTTTATCTTCTGTTAATGGTTTTACAGTATCACTGTTACAGATGTCAGTTCTTAATCCCTGTAATTGCTTTATGCACTGAGACAGAAATAGTGGTTTAAGCAAAGTATTTACTTCACTGGAGTTCTTGTGGCATTGGTAGGTAAGTCAAGCTGGCTATTTGACCTCCTGCCTTTGGAGTCACCAAGAATGTGAGCATTTCTTGAAGTAGAAGGAAATCAAGAAGGCTTGACACGCACTTTGTCACCCACTTCACAGGCTGTGAATTCGCCAACAAAACTGGACTTGCAGAGATAAGCTGTTAAGTATGCAAACTCAGGTTTTTACATGATTTTTGATACCAACTAATCAAGTGTTGAGAAGAATCTTGAGTCCCTTGGACTGCAAGGAGCTCAAACCAATCAATCCTACAGGAAATCAGTCCTGAATATTCATTGGAAGGACTGATGCTGAAGCTGAAACTCCAATACTTTGCCATCTGATATGAAGAACTGACTCACTTGAAAAGGCCCTGACGCTCAGAAAGACTGAAGGTGGGAGGAGAAGCAGACCACAGAGGAAGAGATGGTTGGATGGCATCACTGATTTGATGAACATGAGTTTAAGCAAGCTCCGGGAGTTAGTGATGGACAGGGAAGCCTGGTGTGCTGCAGTCCATGGGGTCACAAAGAATAGGACATGACTGAGCAACTGAACTGAACTGAATCAAGTGCTAAGTATTAAAAACACTCTGAATGGCTAAATGCTTTTCATGCATTACCTAATCCCATCCTCATAGCAGCCTTCTGAGATAGGCCATTTCACAGACATAGGAGGCTGAGGCAGAGAAACACGGAATAATTTGGCTAAATGACAGAACCCAGATTTGAAGTCAGACAGTCTGACCCCAGAGCTCTGTTTTAACCGCAACTCCAGATGCTGCAAAACGATAGCCTGTGGGCTAAGTGTGGCCCACAGATATGTTTTGCTTGACTTACATATGTTACTTTGGGGTCGCCATCTAAAGTTGGGCAGCTTGAGTCTGGCACAAAGGCTCAGCCCTAGGACAAGCAAAATCAGGCCTCACTAGACTTAGAGCGTCATGGGCACCGCCGTGGGTAAAGGGGTGCCACTTTCCAATTTGGGAAAAAGAGCCAGATGAGCCAGTGGCAACCCTGCTTGTCAACACTAACAACTGTGTGAAATTCCAAATTTACTGCTTCTTAGGGAAGGAAAGGGGGAAAAAAACAGAGGAAAGAGAAGGAGAAAGGAAAAGAGGAAGGAAAGAGGAAAGACACAGGGAAGGAGGGAGGGAGGCAGAATCAGTACTCCTCTGTCCAGGAGTGTCTCTAGAAGGCACACAGGCTAGCCTGCAAACAACTGGCTCACTTCACACACTTATGTTACCTCCCAAGATCCTTGGAAGGAAAGTTATGACCAACCTAGATAGCACAGTAAAAAGCAGAGACACTACTTTGCTGACTAAGGTCTGNGGGGAAAAAAAACAGAGGAAAGAGAAGGAGAAAGGAAAAGAGGAAGGAAAGAGGAAAGACACAGGGAAGGAGGGAGGGAGGCAGAATCAGTACTCCTCTGTCCAGGAGTGTCTCTAGAAGGCACACAGGCTAGCCTGCAAACAACTGGCTCACTTCACACACTTATGTTACCTCCCAAGATCCTTGGAAGGAAAGTTATGACCAACCTAGATAGCACAGTAAAAAGCAGAGACACTACTTTGCTGACTAAGGTCTGTCTAGTCAAGGCTATGGTTTTTCCTGTGGTCATGTATGGATGCGAGAGTTGGACTGTGAAGAAAGCTGAGCACTGAAGAATTGATGCTTTTGAACTGTGGTGTTGGAGAAGACTCTTGGACTGCAAGGAGATCCAACCAGTCCATTCTGAAGGAGATCAGTCCTAGGTATCCATTCTGAAGGAGATCAGTCCTAGATGCTAAAGCTGAAACTCCAATACTCTGGCCACCTCATGCGAAGAGTTGACTCATTGGAAAAGACTCTGATGCTGGGAGGGATTGGGGGCAGGAGGAGAAGGGGACAACAGAGGATGAGATGGCTGGATGGCATCACCAACTCGATGGAACATGAGTTTGAGTGAACTCCAGGAGTTGGTGATGGGCAGGGAGGCCTGGTGTGCTGTGATTCATGGGGTCGCAAAGAGTCGGACATGACTGAGTGACTGAACTGAACTAAAGATGCCACAAGCTTTCCAACTTTGTGACCTTTGTATTCTTTACATTTATGGTGTTTTGTTTTAAAAAGCCTCTCTCGCAAATGGGTCTACTCACAGCTCTTCAGCTAAGGTTTAACCCCTTTGCAGAGGGGCAAGAAGCACATTCAGATTCTGGGCTGACTGACTCTGTCAGATGACCAACCTCAGTGGATTCTTCCTCTGCTGGCTGAAATTCTTGTTTTTCACGATATACTGTTCTCTTGAGGCTCTATGTTTGGCAGTCAAAAACAAAAAAAAACAAATGAACAAAATACCCACCCAACTTTGTGTGTGGGTAGCCGGGGGGGAGGGATAAGGACTTAGGCATAAATCATAAATGCTTCCTTATGGTGCAAATGGTCACAGGAATGTTTACATTTTGGAGGCATCATTATTTCTTTTTCTTACATCTCAAGAGGCATCACCAAGGCCTGGAGCTTGGGGACAATCCACAAAGAGCCACAGGCATGGTGACTGGAACATAAGATTAATGCTGACTGAAAGATATACCCATTTGAATGCAGAGTTCCAAGAATAACAAGGAGAGATAAATCAATAATTTCAGTGATCAATGCAAAGAAATAGAGGAAAACAATAGAATGGGAAAGACTGGAGAGCTCTTCAAGAAAATTAGAGATAGCAAGGGAACTTTTCACACAAAGATGGGCACAATAAAGGACAGAAATGGTATGGACCTAACAGAAGCAGAAGATATTAAGATGAGGTGGCAAGAATACACAGAAGAACTACACAAAAAAGATTTTCATGACACAGATAATCATGACAGCATGATTACTCACATAGGGCCAGACATTCTGGAATTCTAAGTCAAGTGGGCCTTAGGAAGCATCACTATAAACAAAGCTAGTGGAGATGATGGAATTCCAGTTGAGCTATTTCAAATCCTGAAAGATGATGCTATGAAAGTGTTTAACTCAATATGCCAGCAAATTTGGAAAACTCAGCAGTGGTCACAGGACTGGAAAAGGTCAGTTTTCATTCCAATCCCAAAGAAAGGCAATGCCAAAGAATGCTCAAACTACTGCACAACTACACTCATTTCACATACTAGCAAAGAAATGCTTAAAATTCTCCAAGCCAGGCTTCAACAGTATGTGAACTGTGAACTTTCAGATGTTCAAGCTGGATTTAGAAAAGACAGAGGAACCAGAGATCAAATTGCCAACATCTGTTGGATCATCAAAAAAGCAAGAAGTTCCAGAAAAACATCTACTTCTGCATTATGGACTATACCAAAGCCTTTGACTCTGTGGATCAAAACAAACTGTGGAAAATTCTTAAAGAGATGGGAATACCAGGCCACCTGACATGCCTCCTGAGAAATCTGTATGCAGGTCAAGAAGCAACAGTTAGAATTGGACATGGAACTACAGACTAGTTCCAAATAAGGAAAGGAGTATGTCAATGCTGTATATTGTCACCCTTTTATTGTATTTTATTGTCAATAAAAGAGTTTATTTAACTTATATGCAGAGTACATCATGAGAAATGCTGGGCTGGATGAAGCACAAGCTGGAATCAAGACTGCCAGGAGAAAT
>SJYX01003182.1:103876-144924 GCA_006410675.1 Oreotragus oreotragus
AAATCACTGCAGATGGTGACTGCAGCCATGAAATTAGAAGACCCTTACTCCTTGGAAGAAAAGTTATGACCAACCTAGATAGTATATTCAAAAGCAGGGACATTACTTTGCCGACTAAGGTCCGTCTAGTCAAGGCTATGGTTTTTCCTGTGGTCATGTATAGATGTGAGAATTGTAGTGTTAAGAAGGCTGAACGCCAAAGAATTGATGCTTTTGAACTGTGATGTTGGAGAAGACTCTTGAGAGTCCCTTGGACTGCAAGGAGATCCAACCAGTCCATCCTAAAGATCAGTCTTGAATATTCATTGGAAGGACTGAGACTGAAACTCCAATATTTTGGCCACCTGATGCAAAGAACTGACTCATTTAAAAAGATCCTGTTGCTGGGAAAGACTGAAGGTGGGAGCAGAAAGGGATGACAGAGGATGAGATGGTTGGATGGCATCACCAACTCAATGGATATGAGTTTGAGTAAACTCCAGGAGTTGGTAATGGACATGAAGGTCTGGGGTTCTGCAGTCCATGGGGTCACAAAGAATCGGACACGACTGAGCAACTGAACTGAACTACTCAGCTCTGCTGCTGTAATGTAATGAGACCCCAACCATTGATAATTTGGAAAGGAATGCAAGTGGCTGTGCTCCAATTAAATCACATTCAGTAAACAGGTGGCCTACAGTTGGCAGTCCCCGCCTCAAAGGACACTGGAACCATGCAAAACTAGACAAGAAACATTTGGGAACAGGCAAGACTCTCTCACCAGTAATCACCACCATGTAACAAACCACAGGGCTTGAAGTAAAAGCAACAGAGAAGAGGGAAGCAGATAGGAAAGGCAGGCATCCCTACAACATGAGAAGCTGTCTACCATGTGAAGCCAAAGACACAAGCGCTCCAAGATCAATGCCAACTGTGATAAGAAAAGGCAGAGAATGCCATCTGACTGTATAGAAGCCTGACAATGAAGACATTCAAGGGAATAAAATAATCTGCAGACTACAGCATGGGGCTGCCACGGGAAGGTCAGGGGACCACTGGGAGTGGATGGGAAGCACCAGGAAGTGTGTCAGCCTTTGACTCCTGAAGCACAGAGGCAGGTACAAGTAAGAGGTTGCAGCAGGAGCACAAGGACCAAACAGATGCCCTCCGAACATCTGAGGGCCCTCACTCCTAGCCCCAGCACTGCTTGGCACGGGTGTCACTGCTCTGCTTTCTTTCTTACTTATGCAAAGCATTCATAATATGAAAATAACCTATGTGGGATGAAACGTGGAGAAAGTAAGGAAAACAGAAAATGCAACGGAGAAAAATTAGTCAGAAGAAGATCATCAGGCCTGGTGCAAGTTTCTGGAAGGCTGGCCATGGGACTTCCCTAGTGGTCCAGCGGCTAAGACTCTGTGCTCCCAAGGCAAGGGGCCTGGGTTTGATTCCTGGTCAGGGAATTAGATCTCACATGGCACAACTGAGACTTGGCATGCTGCAACTAAAGATCCTACATGCCTCAACCAAGGCTGAAGAGCCAACGCAGCCAAATAAATAAAGAAACATTAAAAAAAAAAAAAAGGAAGGCTGGTCTTTTGGCTTTTTGATGGCTGTTGCTCTCTCCTAGAAATGTATCTTTGTTTCACTACTCTCCTTGCCCTGAACTCCATTCTAACTTCTTTCATAAGTAACAGCCCACACTTAGGAAGTACTTACTTCATGGCAATGTTCTAAGCAGGTTCTGTACATATATGTTGATCTTGATCTTCAACCCCATGAGGTGTGTCCTATAATATAGTTCTCATTGAACAGATGAGGCAACTGAATCACAGAGAGGTCAAGTCATTTTTCCAGAGGTACGCAGCTAAGAAATGACAACACTGAGACTGGAACCCAGATTGTCTGGCTCCAGCATCTATGCTGTTGGCCATTACATTTCCTCAAGATCACATCGTCTTCCTCCTCTGCATCCCAAAGCCAGCTCCACACACCAACAACTCCATTCCACCCTGCGGGACATGTTCATATGTCTTTTTTTCCTTTTTCTTGAGAAAATTTAATGTAACTTTCAGATGCAGTTACCAACTTACAGACTATAAAGAGAACAGAAAAACACATCAAAAGATACCAAGGGGGAACGTCATCTCCAGAACAAAAACAATTCAGTTTCTTCAACTGATAAACTGCATGGAGAGAGAGAGAGACAGAGAGACAGAGAAAGAGGGGTGAGACACAGAGAGAGAGAAAGAGAAGGAAGAAGGCAGAGAGGGAGGATAGATTTTGAACCTGCAGATTTAAAGGTATTTAAAAGACTTGTAACCAATTGCAATACGTGGAAATTTGGAGCCTGATTCAAACTATCAAAACTCTTGACATGTATGAGACAACTGTAATTGAACAGTATATGAATATTCAATGATTTAAAGATTATTTTTAAGTATAATAATGGTATTATGAATATACCTTAAAATACTATCTTTTAATTAAATTAAATGATAGATATATTAACTAGATATATATAGTTATATCTAGTTATAACTAGAATCCTTTTACGAGATATACATATCAAATCATCATAATGGACACTTTAAATATCTCATAATTTTATCAACTATAAATAAATTCTCAATAAATCTTGGGAAGAAAAAAAATGCTTATCTTTTAGAGATGTATACTGAAATACTAATGAATGAAATGAAAGGATGTCTGGATTTGCTTCCCAATAATGGGAGGGGTAAACTGGCTGGGGCAGAGATAAAATAAGATTTCCATGAGCTAATAACTATTGAAGCTGGTAACAACTATCTGAAATTCATTAAACTAGTCTACCTAATTTTATAAATGTTGAAAATTTTATATAACAAGAGCTTCGTAAAAGTTTGAAGGACAGCATTCTAAGGCTTAAAACAGGCTTAAAAATAAAACGTCAGGCTGGGAGGAAATTCTAAATTTATCAGTATTTCACCTGTATGGACATGCATAGTTTCTTCCTCTTTTAGCAGGTATTTTAAAGCTGAAGGGAGGAATTTAAGGAAGTTGAAGCAGGGAAGTAAACTTCTTATTCCTGAAAGATAAGCCTTGGAGATGCTGGGATAATCTGCAACTTAGTTTCTTAATGAATGAATTTCTTGAATGTCACTCACATATTCTCAGCAGTGAAGTAAAACCCTCTGTTGTTTAGTCACTGTGACCCCATGGACTATAGCCCGCCAGGCTCCTCTATCCATGGGATTTCCCAGGCAAGAATACTGGAGTGGGTTGTCATTTCCTTCTTGAGGGGATCTTCCTGGCCCAGGGATCAAACCCATGTCTACTGCATTGAGGTGGATTTTTTAGTGCTGAGCCACAAGAAAAGCCCTTAACCCTCTGCAACCCCTTCCCATGCTTCATCATGATACTGATAAGCTCCAGGTAGAAAGTATGAGGAGGAAGAAAAACCACACCCAAAGGTTTCAAGGTTGGAGGATGAAAAGGAAATATTCAGCAAGGGGGATATGGAACATTTCCCTATACACAGAGTGAGAGGCCACATGGCGCCATGTTTGACTATCCCAAGAGACCCGGGTCTCAATCTCAGGCCACAACCAGTCAGCTGACCAAACCTAGAGAGTCACTTAAACACTGTGGACCCCAACAATTTCATCTGTAAATTGAAGGATTTTGATTAGAATTCCTAGGACAATCCAGCATCTAAGAGGTAAAACTAAAGATTTATGCCCTTAAAAGCCAGTCTGAACACTAGACTCCAACAGATTACCCATGTAGATTAGTCCTGTCTGACCCTTTGCAAATCCATGGACTGTAGCCTGCCAGGCTCCTCTGTCCATGGAATTCTCTAGGCAAGAATACTGGAGTGGGTTGCCATTTCCTTCTCCAGAGGAATCTTCCCAACCCAGGGATCAAACCCAGGTCTCCTAAATTGCAGGCAGATTCTTTACCACTCAGCCACTAGGGAAGACCAATAGATTACCCAGTTCTAGTCAAACAAAAGCTGCTTTGAAAAGTTACTACTGAGCCACAGAGCCCTGGGTTTTTTGACAAGACAAAGAAACCAGATGAATTAGTGAAGTCAGGAAGAGACTATCTTGAATAAAATGAAATGTGAGAAGTAACATGCCCTGCACTGGGATCACTGACTCAACTAAGGGGATAAATTATGGATGAAAATGATGGAGGAGAATAAATGTACTTTCTGCCTGGACATTGCTAACTCTGCGTATTCAGCCATCCACAGGCGCCAACTGTCCTGAAGGCAATCTGGCCTTCAACAGGTATAATCCGTGTTCTGTTGGTCAAGGCGGACCTGATACTTACAAGCCCACAACTTCCAGAAACTAGGCTCCAACCTACAACGCAAGGCATGGATTTCCATTTGGTGTGCCCTAATCAGGCACAGCTCCAGATGGACATCTCTATACACATGTATCCAACATATCCAGCCTTAAGCTTTCTGCATGTCACCAGGTCTGCATCAAGCCTCTAAGGGGCNAAATGAAAGGATGTCTGGATTTGCTTCCCAATAATGGGAGGGGTAAACTGGCTGGGGCAGAGATAAAATAAGATTTCCATGAGCTAATAACTATTGAAGCTGGTAACAACTATCTGAAATTCATTAAACTAGTCTACCTAATTTTATAAATGTTGAAAATTTTATATAACAAGAGCTTCGTAAAAGTTTGAAGGACAGCATTCTAAGGCTTAAAACAGGCTTAAAAATAAAACGTCAGGCTGGGAGGAAATTCTAAATTTATCAGTATTTCACCTGTATGGACATGCATAGTTTCTTCCTCTTTTAGCAGGTATTTTAAAGCTGAAGGGAGGAATTTAAGGAAGTTGAAGCAGGGAAGTAAACTTCTTATTCCTGAAAGATAAGCCTTGGAGATGCTGGGATAATCTGCAACTTAGTTTCTTAATGAATGAATTTCTTGAATGTCACTCACATATTCTCAGCAGTGAAGTAAAACCCTCTGTTGTTTAGTCACTGTGACCCCATGGACTATAGCCCGCCAGGCTCCTCTATCCATGGGATTTCCCAGGCAAGAATACTGGAGTGGGTTGTCATTTCCTTCTTGAGGGGATCTTCCTGGCCCAGGGATCAAACCCATGTCTACTGCATTGAGGTGGATTTTTTAGTGCTGAGCCACAAGAAAAGCCCTTAACCCTCTGCAACCCCTTCCCATGCTTCATCATGATACTGATAAGCTCCAGGTAGAAAGTATGAGGAGGAAGAAAAACCACACCCAAAGGTTTCAAGGTTGGAGGATGAAAAGGAAATATTCAGCAAGGGGGATATGGAACATTTCCCTATACACAGAGTGAGAGGCCACATGGCGCCATGTTTGACTATCCCAAGAGACCCGGGTCTCAATCTCAGGCCACAACCAGTCAGCTGACCAAACCTAGAGAGTCACTTAAACACTGTGGACCCCAACAATTTCATCTGTAAATTGAAGGATTTTGATTAGAATTCCTAGGACAATCCAGCATCTAAGAGGTAAAACTAAAGATTTATGCCCTTAAAAGCCAGTCTGAACACTAGACTCCAACAGATTACCCATGTGGATTAGTCCTGTCTGACCCTTTGCAAATCCATGGACTGTAGCCTGCCAGGCTCCTCTGTCCATGGAATTCTCTAGGCAAGAATACTGGAGTGGGTTGCCATTTCCTTCTCCAGAGGAATCTTCCCAACCCAGGGATCAAACCCAGGTCTCCTAAATTGCAGGCAGATTCTTTACCACTCAGCCACTAGGGAAGACCAATAGATTACCCAGTTCTAGTCAAACAAAAGCTGCTTTGAAAAGTTACTACTGAGCCACAGAGCCCTGGGTTTTTTGACAAGACAAAGAAACCAGATGAATTAGTGAAGTCAGGAAGAGACTATCTTGAATAAAATGAAATGTGAGAAGTAACATGCCCTGCACTGGGATCACTGACTCAACTAAGGGGATAAATTATGGATGAAAATGATGGAGGAGAATAAATGTACTTTCTGCCTGGACATTGCTAACTCTGCGTATTCAGCCATCCACAGGCGCCAACTGTCCTGAAGGCAATCTGGCCTTCAACAGGTATAATCCGTGTTCTGTTGGTCAAGGCGGACCTGATACTTACAAGCCCACAACTTCCAGAAACTAGGCTCCAACCTACAACGCAAGGCATGGATTTCCATTTGGTGTGCCCTAATCAGGCACAGCTCCAGATGGACATCTCTATACACATGTATCCAACATATCCAGCCTTAAGCTTTCTGCATGTCACCAGGTCTGCATCAAGCCTCTAAGGGGCGGGGGGCGGGGGCGGAAATGGCCTGGTCCAGCTTGCTAAATGACCTTCAAAGAGAACAAGTCATTGGAAATGAAGAAACCCAATTAGTTGACAATACCTTAGACCTTAAATGGCAGAAACCGTTCACTAGTCATGAAGAACAAATCCTCTCTGCTCAGAAAGCCTAATTATGTTTGTGCTTATGCAGCCCCATCCAACACAAAACATCACTGCACAAAACAATGAGGCTTCCGACTCTGCTGCCTCAGCTAGTCTTGACAAGAGAAGAGGTGGGTCACGAAACAGCCTGGCATGCCCTCTACCTGCAATAACTCCTCACCAAGGGCTAAATCATGGCTGGCTAGATGCAGACAGCTTTGTCTTCCTTTTTTTCCCTAATAAAAAGAAGGGCGTTCCCAAAGGACGAGTGCTACTTGACATAATTTGAGGAATTACTGGTGACTTAGCAGGCAGAGCTGCTGTGAAGAGTGGATTTGGGTACATGGACAACAGAGAGGAGTGACTCCATCTAAAACTAACCTGTAGCAAGAGATAAAATATTAACCATTATCTCTTGCAAAATGGAAAAAATACAGAGCTAACTACCTCTGAGATCCTGACCTCCACCTCCATTAGATCACTACAAGCCAAAGCTTTCATGCCTCCTCTATTGTGTTTCTTCTTGAAATCTGAAGAAACGCACACAAGCTCGAGTTATCTACACAAACACCTGTCTACTCCAACCCAAATGAACATTCTCATATGCATGGTTGGGCTAATTTTGAGACTAGTATTTTTTTTCTGATCTTGAAGTAATAGGGCAGTGACAAAAGGCTGTTCCAAGGAAAAACAAGAGACAGACACTGGGGGGACTGTGTTTAACACAGGATGAGTAATGTAAATATGTTAATAAATAGAGCAAGAGATATTAATAACTTGCAAGACTGGCAAGCAACACATTAGATGATTGCAAATTTGGTGGAAAAATTAGTTAATACATAATTCATGAGTCTCTCAGGGGGTAGGGAAGACAATTTTTACTCTTCAGCCATACCATATCACTCTCAAAGAAGTCTATTGCTGTATTCTTTTTCTGTGTGCATGTCTCTCATTATGTGCAAAGTGCCTGGAACTTTCTATAAACACTTATTAGATAGATGGAGTGAAGCAAAAGCGGCATGGGTGCATCTTCCTTCTAGCTATTATTTTTCCCTTCTATTTTTGCTTGTCTATAGAAGGAGCAAGTACCTTCAAGCAATAGCTGTACAGTATAAATGACATCATTTCAGTCACGCTCAGTGTGTTCAAATCTTTGCAACTTTTTGGACTGTGGCCCACCAGGCTCCTTTGTTCATGGGATTTGGGTTGTCATTTCTTACTCCAGAGGATTGTCCTGACCCAGCAAGCGAACCTGTATCTCCTGTGTCTCCTGCACCGTAGGCAGATTCTTTATGCACTGAGCTATCGGGGAAGTCTCAAACATCATCTATCTCCTTCCAAAAAGGGGGGCTTGGAATTGGAAGGCATGTCATTCAGTTAGATGTGTCACTTAGTTCTATCCACGTGAGACAATCAAATGTAGATGCAAGCATATTGCCTCAGTGAGAAGGAACATATTCAGAAACAGAAAAACAAAGGAATGGGAGTTTCCATCACCCATTTAGAGGGTACACTAAATCAAAGACTTAATTCTAACCACTTGCATGTTGGGCTCTGACAGCCAAGCATCGCCCCAGATGGAACACAATTTTACAGTGTAGTTCACTCATCTATAAAGGAGAGTGAACAGAAATAAATATCCAGTGTTAAGAAGATTCTTCATTAGATTTTTCAATTCCAGGTGAGGAGGTCATCCATCCAAGGATCAGCTTGCTCTATGTAGTTGTACTTAAAGCAATAAACTTTCTGACTTATCCCCTGACTCATGCTAAGCAATGCTTGAAGGTACAGAGAGATCCGACCGTCTCCCAGCAGATTCGCAGAAGCCAGAGTGTTGAGTGAAGGCTTCAGATTCTGGGGTTAGTTACACAGATGCTGTGTCTCCTGGATTCTGCCACTTTCTTGTATATCTATCCATGCTTGATGGTACTGGAGGAGTTTTAGACAAGAAAGGACATAAGGAGACAGTTTCCCCCCTATTAAGTCTTGAATAATGAGAGCCGTTTCTATATATTAGGAGTGTGAATAGGGCTCCATTCCTTCTCGAGCTGCATTTCTGCTGCTGCTGCTGCGTCACTTCAGTCGTGTCTGACTCTGTGTGACCCCAGAGACGGCAGCCCACCAGGCTCCCCCGTCCCTGGGATTCTCCAGGCAAGAACACTGGAGTGGGTTGCCATTTCCTTCTCCAATGCATAAAAGTGAAAAGTGAAAAGTGAAAGTGAAGTTGCTCAGTCGTGTCCGACTCTTAGTGACCCCATGGACTGCAGCCCACCAGGCTCCTCCGCCCATGGGATTTGCCAGGCAAGAGTACTGGAGTGGGGTGCCATAGCCTTCTCCAATGCGTGAAAGTGGAGTCGCTCAGTCGTGTCCAACTCTTAGCGACCCCAGGGACTGAAGCCCACCAGGCTCCTCAGCCCATGGGATTTGCCAGGCAAGAGTACTGGAGTGGGGTGCCATTGCCTTCTCTAGCTGCATTTCTAGTACCCAACTAAAGAGAGAACAGGGAGGCAAGAGGTCATGCATTATTTCTTGCTTCCCCTTGAAAATGACCATCCTGTCACTTCCAATCAGTAAGGTTCCCAATTGTTCCAACAGGAAGAGGTGCCATGTCAACCAGAGAGCCTTAAGGTTCCATCTTGGTTTTGATGTTCCCTTTAGTCCTTGTTGTTCCTTTTGACTCCCTAAGATAATACAGTTACAGGGTTTATGGTGGTTTGGCCGAAACCAGTACGATAAAGTACACTCCACCTGTGGCTTCCCAGGTGGTCCAGTGGTAAAGAATCTGCCTGCCAATGCAAGAAATGCAGGAGACGCAATTTGATCTCTGGGTGGGGAAGATCCTCTGGAGTAGGAAATGGCAACCCGCTCCAGTATTCTTGCCTGGGAAATTCTATGGACAGAGAGCCTGGCTGGCTACAGTCCATGGAGTCACACAGTCTGACACCACTGAGCGACTGAGCACAGCACATGGGACTTAGATTCTCTCAAGCAACCATCAGAGCTCCTATTCGAGGAGCTGAAGTGAGGAGTACTCCCAAGAGACCTGAAGGTTCACTTTCTGCTCTCCAAGAACTCAGCGTCAGTCTCTTAAATGACTTCCCTATGTTGATTACGTAAAACCATGCTTGTTGACCTCTAGACAGCTAGGCCTATCTCAGCCCACCCATCCCCCCCAAAACCACCACAATAGAGGATTTCCAGCACAATTGTGGAATAGGCAGATGGTGACTGCAGCTGTGAAATTAAAAGACGCTTGTTCCTTGGGAGAAAAGCTATGACAAACCTAGACAGCATATTAAAAAGGAGAGATATTACTTTGCCAACAAAGGTCTGTCTAGTCAAAGCTATGGTTTTTCCAGTAGTCACGTACGGATGTGAGAGTTGGACTATAAAGAAAGCTGAGTGCCGAAGAATTGATGCTTTTGGACTGTGGTGTTGGGGAAGACTCTTGGGAGTCCCTTGGACTGTAAGGAGATCCAACCAGTCCATCCTAAAGGAAACCAGTCCTGAATATTCACTGGAAGGACTGATGCCGAAGCTGAAAATCCAATACTCTGGCCACCTAATGCAAAGAACTGAATCACTGGAAAAGACCCTGATGCTGGGAAAGATTGAAGGCAGGAGGAGAGGGGACAAAAGAGGATGAGATGGTTGGATAGCATCACCAACTTGATGGACATGGGTTTGGGTGGACTCCGGGAGTTGGTGATGCACAAGAAGGCCTGGCATGCTGCAGTCCATGGGGTCACAAAGAGTTGGGCATGACTGAGCAACTGAACTGAACTGATGAGCATTAACAGATCCTAACATGTTACTTTCTTTTCTGCCAACACTGCACATGGATTTCATTAGTAACAAATAATACATGATCCTCCTAATTATGAGTTAGATCCCACCACAAAATCATTTATTATCAGATAACACAGTCTTTGAAAATCATATACAAAATCTGAAATGATGTATCATCTATCCATGTAACCACACAAAAAAAGTGATTTTTAGGCATATAATGCTCTACAGAAACAGGCTTCCATTCTTTTTTTTTTTTAATCAGTTTGAAAATGTTTAAATATTAGGCAGTCATTTCAAAAAAATATTTGAAAGCCTAAAATATAAAAATCTACCATTAAGAGAATACTTTTCTCTATGATACACCAATTTCCTTCTCTGTTATAAAGTAAGGCTGGCTTTATTCTAAGCAATGGCTTTCATTTAATACAATAAGTCTATTCCCCACCTCCACTCTATCAAAAACCTGTTTTGTGCCTACAGAATCATAAACTAGAGAATGTCCCAGCCATTCAATGGTGAAATCACCATTTCCTTTTTATCTTAAGTGTACCAAATAATGGTACATTTTTACACAATAACATGACTTTTGTGACAGCAGGAATCTGTTCTCCCATTACACATTCCATCACTGTATTTGTGGTTATTTAAACTATTTCTTAAATTCTTTGAGGTCTCTACCCTTTAAACACTTGCGTAGGCTTATCTGTGTTTTAAGTCAATTTTTGCCCATTGTTTGCCAAATCCCCATTTAATTCTCACAACTTTTACCCAGGCAACAGAATTTTTGGTTCCCTTATCCTGAATTTGGATGCACCTAAAATACACCTTTTCAATTTGCCCCACGTGTAGAACTTTCTCTTAGCAATACTTTTAAGCTATGACACCAAGATATGTTCCCTAGGAATCATTCCAATTATATTCCTCCAAGGATTTTTTTCCAAATGAGCAGCAAAAAGAAAATCTGGATTATATTTAACTTTTACAAGTTCTACTTCATAATTTACCATTAGTTAATTATGTTGAAAATCACTCTTTCTTCTACATATAAACATTAGCTGGTATCAAGGAGAACCACAGTCCTCTCCATTATCTCTTCCTTGGGTTCACCTCCACCACCAGTACCGACAGCACAAAACCCCATCTGCATCTTCCTGAACATGCACTCCTGGTCTCAGGAAGGACCGATAACAGAAAGAGACCCCAAGCAGTTTTTAGCTACACACACCAGATTTTCTATACTGCTTAAACTCAGATCACTAGCAGTCCCTTCCTCATATTTCTGTTTACTTTTTCATTCACTGTATTTCACTTTTCTCTATTCTAACCCCCTATTCCTCAGAATTAGCCACTTTTTTCTCCCACCACTATCCTCCAAAGGATTTGCTAGTTTCATAAACTCAATCTGCCTTTTGCCTGATCATTACACAGCAGACAGCTTTGCCTTTTTAAAAAAATCACTCACAGAAACACAATTGGTTCAAGATTGAGAAAGCAGTACAACAGCGCTGTCTGTTGTCACCCTGTTTGCTTAACCTATATGCTGAGCACATCATGAGAAATGCTGGGCTGGATGAGTTACAAGCTGGAATCAAGACAGGTGGGAGTAACATCAACAACCTCAGATATGTGGATGATACCACTCTAATGGCAGAAAGTGAAGAGGATCTAAAGAGCCTCTTGATGAGAGTGAAGGAGAAGAGTGAAAGAGATGGCTTAAGACTAACTATAAAGAAAAAACTAAGATCATGGCATCTGGTTCCATTACTGCATGGCAAATAGAGGGGGAAAAGGTAGAGTAGTGACAGATTTCCCCTTCCTGGGCTCCAAAATCACTGTGGGTGGTGACTGCAGCCATGAAATCAGATGAATGCTTCTTGGCAGGAAAGCAATGACAAACCTAGACAGTGTGTTGAAAAGCAGAGACATTACTCTGCTGAAAAAGGTCCATATCATCAAGGTTATGGTCTTCCCAGTGGTCATATACAGTTGTGAGAGCTGGACAGTAAAGAAGGCAGAATGCCAATGAATTGATGCCTTTGAACTGTGGTCCTGGAGAAGACTTGAGAGTCCCTTGGACAGCAAGATCAACCCAGTCAATCTTGAGGGAAATTAACCCTAAATATTCACTAGAAGGACTGATACTAAAGCTCCAGTATTTTGGTCATCTGATGTGAACAGATGATCATTGGAAAAGTCCCTGATGCTGGGAAAGATAGAGGGCAGAAGGAGACGAGGGTATCAGAGGATGAGATGGCTGGATGGCATCACTGATGCAGTGAAAGTGAACCTGGGCAAACTCCGGGAGACGGTGAGGGACAGGGAGGCCTGGCGCGCTGCAGTCCATGGAGAACCAGAGTCGGACACGACTGGGAGTGCAAGGGAAAGCCAGACCGTGACGCAGGGCGAGAGGGAAGGTGCACGCTTAGTCGCTCAGCTGTGTCCGACTCTGTGACCCGCGGACTATGGCCTGCCAGGCCCCTCTGGCCATGGGCTTCTCCAGGCAAGAATACTGGAATGGGTTGCCATGCCCTCCTCCAGAGGCTCTTCCCAGTCCAGGGACTGAAACCATATCCCTTTCCTGCACTGGCAGGCCAGTTCCTTACCACTAGTGCCACCGGGGAAGTCCAGGAGGGAAGGCAGGGGAGAAAGGAGGCCTTGTGAGTTTTCTTTTCCTCCAGTTAGTGGTCACTCTTTCATGAAGCCCTAGTCTGCTTGCTGCTCAAGGTCTCTAGTCTTACCTAAACTACCTAATCTTTTGCCTTGAAAACACTGTAGTATTCCTGTCTTCATTCCTTAGTGGGACCTACACCCACCCCCCAGGAATGTCCTCTCCCTTGGCCCAGTTAGTGAAGTCCTGCCCACATGCCTGGCCCCAGCGTGATCCCATGCCTTGGAGGGCAGACTTCCTCACCCATGCCTCCTGCTGGGCCTGGGGCAACTGGACTCTCCTCACTTAGCACTTTACATATTCTGTCTCATAGAAAATATACATAAAAGTATGTTTGACCCAGAAAAATAGCCACCATGCAGCAATCTAAAGACTGTATACACGTTTCTATTCTCAAAAGAACTCTGCCACACAGTATTAGTATCCATATTTTCCAGAAAAGGAAACAGCCTTAGGAAATGGAAGTAATGGGTCTGAGGCCACAGTTCAATAGAACTAGGTTTGAATCCAAGTCCACCCACCTCTGAAACTCATGTCTGTTTCATCCTGCTCATGCCTCTGTTTCTACAGTGAAAGTCAATGCTTTAAAACCAGACCTGTATGTCCACCTTGAGTGTTCCTGATTTCTATTCTTGAGTACTTAATGAATATTCATGAAAAGGTTACATTTAAATGAGATTCTCTGTATGGTGGTATACTCAGGAAATTTAGAGGGCTGAGCAGCAGAGGAGAGAAAGTTCAGGATTAAAATTTCTGCAGATAATCCACAAAGTGAATGATCCACAGGCATGATAATCCACTCTTGGCTAGATATCCAGTTCCAGAGGTCTCCTGCCTAACTTCACAATGTCAGGGCATAAGCACCGGTGTTTACTTCTGCGGTTGTTTCTGTTCATCCAATGAGCTGTCTGGGCCTGGAATTAATCCTTTGGGGATGTTAGAAATATTATGACAACAGCTGGTAATGCCATTTACAGTGTCCAGAATGGAACTTCCATTTTTCCTCCCCAGGAAAGATTCATGTGTTTCTTCTGAAATGCCAGACTTATTTCAAAATTAAAACCTTCACATTTTCTTCAACAGTTAAGAGTGTTCTGATGATTAAAAAACACAGAAAATTGGCTCCCTAACATCAAACTAGCTCCCCTTAGAGATTGTGGTATTGTCATATTTTATAGTTCGGATTTATTTCAGGAAACATGCTTGCAATTGTGACTTTTGAATCTGTGCCGTTACAAGATGCAAAATAAATGGATGCTACCGTAGTGCTTTTGGTAGTGGATGGAGGGCACTCTCTTTTTTAAAAAGTAAAAACATGCAAGATTACTTTTCTTAAAGAAACAAATCTGTTACACCTATGATATGGCACAGCCAGGCAAGAAACTGGGGGCCAAGATAAGGCTGTTTGCTAGGGTATCTACTTCTGTGAAACACAGTTCACCTAACCAAGACTTGCTGATCTTTAATTTTGCATTCAGAGGTTGGCAAAGTGGCATATGCCAATCAAGGCCACACCAGCTGTCACAAATGCAAATTCAGTCAGGTGGATTCAATGGCAAAACATAGTTTTGCCAAGCTAACTCAGATTTCTAGACCAGGGTTATAATCACAGTTTGTTCAATTCTGAGAAATTAGTGAGGCTCTTCTAAACATTTGTATACAGCACTCATAATTCATGTGGTGATCCCATTACTAAGAGTAAATGTGGTCTTAGGTAGCACACAACCTAATCCTTCTGGAAGAAATAAAGTATAAGCCACAGGTGACCACATGAGCCATTCCAGTACTTAGTAAATCCTGGATCTCTGAACATCTCAGTAATCAAAACTTACCCACACCATTCCACAGGCTAAAATGTTCATTTTGTATTTCCTCTTTCAAGTTCTACTGGTAAGCTGCAAGTACTTGCCCAATTTTTGTACTTTTCCATGAAGAAATATCTCTTACCAAAATGTTCCTGCTATATTTTTCTTTAGAATCCATAGTAATGGTTGACTTTCGCCTTCTTTTCTTTAGAAAGGCAAAAAAAGCTGGGTATTTCAATGAAGTTTAGAGTTCAAAAAGCTAAATAGATGGGCAGTTTATTCAGCTGAGCACATCCCACACTGCTCTCAAATGTTTATTTTATGGCTTTGTCCTATTTTAAAAGTCTTATTTATGAAGATGAATGGCTATAACTTCTGAAACTGGAGAGAGCAGCTCAAAATGCTTAAGCTCAGAATCCAAAGTATCAATGCAGGGGAAGATAACCAAAGCAGCTCTCTACACAATAGAGGCAAGCCTGTCTTTGCCTCTGTATGATAACTCAAAAGTTCTTTTTGTTGTTGAATTAACAAAAACATGCTTCTCAGTAAAGTGGCATTCAATGCATAAAACACTGTATGTGTGTGTGTGTGTGTGTGTGTGGTAGCCTATATTTAGCTACTTAGAAATTATGGAGAGCTAGGCTCTGTAATCACTCACTCAGGTTTCTAACAGAAAAGGTAAGGAGATTTTTCTTTATTTCAATCCCATATTCTACTTCTGTTTTCACCTAACTATCTTAAGTAGTATGGTATGAGCATAAAACAGACACACAGATCAACGGAACAGAAGAGAAAGTCCAGATATAAACCCTTGTATATATGGTTAATTAGCTTAGAACAAAGGAGCCAAGAATGTACAACAGAGAAAGGACAGTCTCTTCAAAAAATGGTGCTGGGAAAATTGGACAGCTACCTGCAAAAGAATGAAACTAGACTACTGTCTTACACTAGACACAAAAAGTAACTCAAAATGGATTTACGACTTGAATACAAGAGTGAAAACCATAAACTTTCAAAAACACTTAAGTGGTAAGCTCCTTGACACTGGTCTCAGGGAAGATTTTTTGGATTCAACACCAAAGTAGAGGAAACAAAACACAAGTAGGAGAATACCACATTAAGAAGCTTCTGCACATAAAGGAAGCCAGCAATAAAATGAAGGAAATCTACAGAATGGGAGAAAGAATTTGCAAAACATATACGTGATAAGGAGTTAATACCCAAAATATACAAAGAACTCACACAACTCAACAGCAATAATAAATTCGATTTAAAAATGGGTTAGATGTGCTGTGTGCTTAGTCGCTCAGTCATGTCTGACTATTTGCAACCCCACAGACTGCAGTCCACCAGGCTCCTCTGTCCATGGGGATTCTCCACGAAAGAATATTTGGGGGGTGGGGGGCGTGGAACATGCCCTCCTCCAAGCGATCGTCCCAACCCAGGGACTGAATCCAGGTTTCCTGAATCATGGGTGGATTCTTTACTATCTGAGCCACCACGGAAGCAAAGAAATGGGTAGAGGATCTGAACAAACATTTTACCATATAAGATATACAGATGACCAACCGGTTCATGAAAACGTACTCAACATCACTTATCATCCGGGAAATGCAAATCAAAACCACAATGAGATCACCTCACACCTTTTAGAATGCCTATTATCAAAATGATACGAAATAAAAAGTGTTGGCAAGGATGTGAAGGGAACCCTCATGCACTGTTGGTGGGAAAGTAAATTGGTATAGCCACTCTTGAAAACAGTCTGGAGGTTCCTCAAAAAATTAAAAATGAACTACCATATAATTCAGCAGTTCCACTTCTGGATATTTATACCTGAAGAAAATCAAAACAGTAACTAAAAAACATATATGCATCTCCATGTTCACTGCAGCATTATTACAATAGCTAAGATATGAAAGCAACTTAAGGATCCACTGATAGATGAACGGATAAAGAACATGTGGTATATATACATGCTAAGTCGCTTCAGTCGTGTCCGACTCTGGGTGACCCCATAGACGGCAGCCCACCAGGCTCCCCCATCCCTGGGATTCTCCAGGCAAGAACACTGGACTGGGGTGCCACTGCCTTCTCCAGTGCATGAAAGGGAAAAGCGAAAGTGAAGTCGTTCAGTCATGCCGACTCTTAGCGACCCCATGGACTGCAGCCCACCAGGCTCCTCCGTCCATGGGACTCTCCAGGCAAGAGTGCTGGAGTGGGGTGCCATGAGGGGATATTATTCAACCCTAAGAAATGAAATCTTGCCACTCGCAACAACACAGACGGACCTTGAGAGCATAAGTGAAATAAGTCAGAGAAAGACAAATACCATATGATTTATACGTGGAATCCAAATAAAACAAAACTAAGTAACAAAAACCCGGAGCTCATAGATACAGAGAATAAATTGGCAGTTGTCAAAAGCGGGCAAGGGTGGACCAGGGGAAGAGACACAAAATGGAGACGTGGGTCACAAAGTGCAAACTTCTAGGTATTAAAATAAGACATGAGAATAGAGACACAAAATGGAGACGTGGGTCACAAAGTGCAAACTTCTAGGTATTAAAATAAGACATGAGAATACAGTGTACAGCATAATGAATATAGTTAATACTGTATTGTATGTTTGAAAGCTGCGGAGAGAGAAGATTTTAGAAGGTTTTACCACAAGAAAAAAAGTTTTGTAACTACTATATATGGTGATGTATTTTAACTAGAATTATTGTGATTATTTCACAATATATGCAAATATCAATCATTGTTACATATAAGAAACTAACATATGTTATATCAATTATATCAAAAAAATTGTATCAAAAGATGAGTATCTCTTCTCAATTTCTACTGTGGACAGATAAGCTGAAAGTTTCAAGTTGAATTTTGACATAAAAGTTTCGTGATATGCACATGTTCAGAACCACTGACAAATATCAACAGTCTAAGCTTCATTTTCAGGGGCTTTAAGTTACATAGGCAGTAATCTTTATTAGTGTTTTAAATACTATCCTGCCTACAGGTTAATGGGTATAATAACTCAGACCTCCTACACTGGAGGACAAATAACATTTACCTCTTAACTGATTTTTGGTGAGTGTCATGGAAGAGTGAAGAATAAATCTGGCCCACTGTCTCAAGAAACCACATCTAGGAATCCAACCTTTGGTAGGTCATCTGTGTTGATTTATAATTTTGTGATTTGGTCTCTAAGGGCCTTTTATTAATGGTGCTGTATATCATGATCTCTGTTCATTTTAATCCTACTGATTAACTGCACTGTGATAGGTAGGCATATTCTTTTGAGCCAATTTGGAAACAGAGTCACAAAAAAGGTAAGCCAGATGTCCAACATAATCACAGAAGATGGAGCTTAAAAATAAATACAGCTTAAAAATAATCACAGAAGATGGAGCTTAAAAATAAATAAGGCTTAAGAATAAATATGTTAAAAATAACAGCCAATTGCCAATGAACTAGACATAGAAAATGTTTCCCATACAATAAACCAATACACTAAAAAGCACTGATTATTACATCCTGTTTTTTTTTTTTTTAAATAATATTCTATTTGATAAAACTGCTCCCCTGGGAAGAGAACCTTTCGACATTCCCAGACTCCAGAACTACTTTGGTCCTTTAAGGAGCAATGGGAAGAGAGTTCAGTCATTGGATTTTGACTACCGAGATTCACCATGAAAAATGACAGTTTCATTTATGATATTTTCTGAAGAAAACTGATGTGACAATAGCAATAGCATATTTAAAACAAGGAGAAAAAATGAATTATGAATTACTAAGCCTATTCAGTTCAGTTAGAGGCTGTCATTAAGCAGAAGATTCCTTTCTGCAAATTTGTTAAGTGATGCTCTGAAACTCATCTTTTGGATTAAAAAAGACAAACTGTTAAGTAATGAAAGGCAAGTATTTTTATAAATGATGCAGAGAAAAGAGGAATAATTTGAATAATATTACATTTTAAAAGCATCCTTTGAGTTAAATGAGACATTTGAAGGAAAGTTGGAAGCTCCAATAATTTGGCCACCTGATGTGAAGAACTGACACACTGGAAAAGACCTTGATGCTGGGAAGGATTGAAGGCAGGAGGAGAAGGGGACGACAGAGGATGAGATGGTTGGGTGGCAACACCAACTCGATGGACATGAGTTTGAGCAAGCTCCGGGAATTGATGATGGACAGGGAAGCCTGGCATGCTGCAGTCCATGGGGTCGCAAAGAGTCGGATATGACTGAATGACTGAACTGAACGCTTTACATTACATCGCTCATGACTACCATTCATTCATTCAATTGTCACTGATTAATAAGTTCAGTGGAGAAGGCAATGGCACCCCACTCCAGTGCTCTTGCCTGGAAAATCCCGTGGATGGAGGAGCCTGGTGGGCTGCAGTCCATGGGGGTCGCTGAGAGTCGGACACGACTCAGTGACTTCACTTTCACTTTTCACTTTCATGCATTGGAGAAGGCAATGGCACCCCACTCCAGTACTCTTGCCTGGAAAATCCCACGGATGGAGGAGCCTGGTGGGCTGCAGTCCATGGGGTCGCTGAGAGTTGGACACGACTCAGTGACTTCACTTTCACTTTTCACTTTCATGCACTGGAGAAGGAAATGGCAACCCACTCCAGTGTTCTTGCCTGGAGAATCCCAGGGACGGGGGAGCCTGGTGGGCTGCCGTCTATGGGGTCGCACAGAGTCGGACATGACTGAAGTGACTTAGTAGTAACAGTATACTTATGATTTATAGTAAAGANTGCACTGGAGAAGGAAATGGCAACCCACTCCAGTGTTCTTGCCTGGAGAATCCCAGGGACGGGGGAGCCTGGTGGGCTGCCGTCTATGGGGTCGCACAGAGTCGGACATGACTGAAGTGACTTAGTAGTAACAGTATACTTATGATTTATAGTAAAGATTATATGATAACGCAAATGAAAGGTATCAGTGATGAAGAACAGACATAGCATCCTTATGCAAAGTTCTTAAGTAAGGAAAACAATCAGAATGCAAAGTGGTTCACAGTGAAATTTTCGAAGTACACTTGGTCCTCACTTCTCCCACCTCTAACTGCCTAGAGGAGGTGGAGTGCCTTTGCCTGGCTTATCTATGTTGCAGTGCCTCAGAGGGGAGCAAATTCAGATCTCTGAACCTAGTGTGCTGTTTGACTACCTAGAGGTACAGACCTTCCTTAGGATACAGGGAGGTTCAAGTTCATTTTCTTTCATGACATGTCATTAGTCAGTTCCATCCATTCCATAAAAAAAAAAAAGACAAACTTGGAAGTCAAATTACAATTCCTAGAGAACCAAAATAGTCGTGTATCTCTACAGAAATATTAATTCATTCATAATCACTAGACACGGCTACATGTGCCTGACCCTTGATGAAGGCAGGAGTTAGGGGTGCTGACTGACTCTGCAACAGATGAAAACCTGAGGATAACTTATAATTGGCCCTCTGTATTTGTGGTTCCTTCATATCCATGGATTCAACCAATTATGAATCATGTAGTATTGTAGAATCTGCTACTGAAAAACATCTGTAGTGTGAGCAGACCTGTGCAGCTTAAACCCATTTTGTTCAACGGTGAAGTGTATCTTAAATAGTACACCTGACAGAGGAAATTTAAGCAGTTTTGTTAATAAAGTAGTGAAGAAATAAAGGTGTTAGAGTGGATGATGTAAAAGATGCACAAAGACAGAAGGGTTAAATGCTGGAGTAGTGTCCTGAAACAGACAAAATAAAACACTGGTAGTGACAAGGTTCAGCTTGAGAAGAAAATAAGGCTTCTGTAGGTCAGAATTCAGAAAAAAAAAAAAAAGAAGGAGGATAAAAATCTGGACAGTTTTGTGTTGAAGATACCCTGTCTTATAAGATGGTCTAAGTCAGGGTTCAAAGTGAGGGACCTGCGATTTGTTAGAAAAGCAAACTCAGGAGCCCCGCCCTGACCACCTGAATTAGAATCCCTGGGGATAAGGCTTAGGAAGCTATATTATAGCAAGCCCCAAACTGTGCCATTTGATTTTTAAACATATTAAAGTTTAAGAACCACAGACGGAAACCATCTTAGTAAAAGTAGTAAACCACATCATGTGCTGATGTCCCACAAGGAGGTGGGGCCAGGACTTCAGGGCTGGAGATTCAGCACAGCTGCAGAGAGAAATGTGGGACAGAGGTGAGGAATTCGGGAAAGGCTAGCTGAGCTGAGCTAGGCCCATGTGAAGCTGGTCAGCACACCTTTCCAAATTAGCAGTCTTCTTGTGAGCTAGCTTTTGAGGGAAGCTAGCTAACTTCCCTCCACGGTAATATGGTGTCTGTAAAACTGCATTCTGATCTTCATGGAACCAACCAGGGCCCTGGAAAGACAGCTTTATTATAATAAAGGGACTGTTTGTATATTATATATGTGTGTGTGTTTATATATACATATATGCATGTATGGTCTGTGTGAGTTTTAGTCACTCAGTCGTGTCTGACTCTTTATGATCCCACAGACTTAGCCTGCCAGGCTCCAGGCTCCTCTGTCCATGGGTTTCTTCAGTCAAGAATACTGGAGTGGGTTGCTCTTCCCTTCTCCAAGGGATCTTCCTAACCCAGGGATCGAACTCAGGTCTCCTGTATTGCAGGCAAATTCTTTACCATCTGAGCCACCAGGGTATAGAATGAATCAAATTAGGCAAAAAGAAAAGGTTTATTGGCATTAAAATAGGTGAGAAAATATACTGGGAGAAAACTTAAGATTCAGTGAAGCCCATAACTGTGTGGCCCTGGGAAGGTTATTAAACATCTTCAGGGCTCATTTTTTTCCTCTAGCTTTGTATCCAGCTATTCATTTATTCAAATAACAAGGGAGGGGGAAAAATATTGTACGGAAAACCCAAACGAACATTTTGGGCAACCCAATACATCAGTACACAGCAGATTACGGTAAAGGCTATGATAGGGATATTGATAATACACAATGCCCAGAGAACAATGAGCCATTAGCAACTAATTCTAAATAAGGAAAACAAGAAAGCCTTCATGTGGAAGGGACAGTGGAGGTAGATCCCAAGGAGGGAGAAAAATCAACAAATGGAGACCATAAAGGTAGAGAGAGAGAGAGAAAGGGCAGGGCAAGCGTGAGAGTGGAGACAGCCCAGCGTGGATCTGCAGATGCTAGACTGATGACGGAAAGACAGGCCTTTTTCTAGCTCTGAGATTGATTTTTCAATTTTCAGCAGCCTGAAAATAATGGGAAAATTTGATGGTGTAATTTTATCAATCAGTCCAGTGCTAGGACAATTTTTTTTTTTTTTCTTTTTCAGCAGTTCATAAATACTGAATTTGGGGTAAAAGCCTATCTCAGACTTCTTGGCTGGCTTTAAAGTAAAGGAACCAGGGTGTTAATTGTCCTTGGAGTATCTAACTCTTCCATTTCCCTTCCTCCTGCCATGAGATTAGAGGCATTTCTGGGACTACCTGGCACAAGGATTGCTTGCCTCTTCAAAAAATAAATCTTGTTGCTCAGAGGCCAGAATTTAAATTGATTCCATCAGAGGAAAGGAAGAACATCCTACAGTGAACTTTCGATTAACCTTTTATAAGCGGGCCAACTTTGTAATCTCATGGTAAAATTAATATATTGAATCTCTGGCAGAGGGCCTCTGCCAAGAACCCCTATTCTGTCTTGGGTCAGGCCTCAGAGGGTCTGAGTGAGGAGAAAGCAGCTGTCCTCTTGAATTTAAAAGCAGTTCTGAGCTGTCCTCAGGGCAGCATGGTTACACTTAAGCCAGAAGAGCAGCAGCTCTGAATTTCTGGAAGGGAATGCACAGAAAACATCTTTTCATCTTGCTCAGATTTCACAATTGCAAGAGTAAGGTGCCAGGCTGGACAATCACAATGCCAAACCCCCCTCTTCTGCAAAGCGTTTATTTCTGATCACTTTTTACAACCTGTGAAAACCATCCACACTACAAAAGTAAAATAGCATCCAAACAGTGGACACCTGTGGTTCTACCTGAGGTGAAGGATGGATTGTATTGTCAATTAATGCATTGCATGCCATGTACATGAGGCTTGAGAGTTTAGTCCAAAGAACAGTGTTTCACTCACTTCTAAGTTCACATGGAATAAGATGCATGTTTGTCTATAAAAGATGCCCTTTCTGGGCTTTTTAAGAATATCCACAGCATGAAGAGTCCAAAGGGCCACAAACTCCCCAGAGCAGAGTGTTTAGAACACAGTTACCACCATTAATAAGTTCTTTGTGCTGAGCACAGAGACTGCCATGGCTGGTTCTAAACACAAGATAAAAATCGGAGTCAAATCCTACCCTTGGCATATAGCCCAGGATTACAAGAGAGCCAACAATTACAATCATTGCTTTTATATATATATAAATTTATTTATTTTAATTGGAGGCTAATTACTTTATAATATTGTATTGGTTTTGCCATACGTCAACATGAATCTGCCACGGGTGTACACGTGTTCCCCATCCTGAACCCCCCACCCACCTCCCTCCCCATCCCATCCCTCTGGGTCATTCCAGTGCACCAGCCCCGAGCATCCTGTATCATGCATCGAGCCTGGACTGGCGATTCGTTTCACATACAANGTATTGGTTTTGCCATACGTCAACATGAATCTGCCACGGGTGTACACGTGTTCCCCATCCTGAACCCCCCACCCACCTCCCTCCCCATCCCATCCCTCTGGGTCATTCCAGTGCACCAGCCCCGAGCATCCTGTATCATGCATCGAGCCTGGACTGGCGATTCGTTTCACATACAATATTATACACAATCACTGGCTTTCAATCTTTTTTCTGACAGCGCTCTGACAGAATGACAGTGCTTGAGTTTTGAGAGTTCAGATCTGGGTGAATTGATCAAATAGCTACTCAACTTGTCTTTATGATAATGATAATGTTTTGGACACCAGTTTAAGACTTGCCTTGTAAGTTTTTCCTTAGTTCTCATGACATCACTTGGCCTCATTAAATAAGCATCTCTTTTAGGCTTGGTTCCCTTCCATAACATGTTAACTAGATATCATTTGGGAAACAGTTGATATAATGAATGACTATCCCTTTCCTCAGTAATCCTTATCACCAACAATAAGACAGTTTTTTGAATGTTATAAAGAAACTTTTTACATGTCCAGATAAAATATATCTTTAAAGATCTCCTAGAATCAGAAACTCACAGACAGGGTTAAAAGGAACTCTTATTTACCAAGCTTAGACTCCTTGGACAGACTTCTCATTTGCAAACTGTGTACTTAGACAAATAAAAAGAGAGTAAGTGTGACAGTTATAAGAACCACAAGTGTGTGAAGAGAGAAGGGGAGAAGGCATAAGAGACCCTCCTCTCACAAGATTCCACTGATGAGTCTATCAGAGACAGTTCCACCCTGGAGCGCTGTAAATTGCCTCCAGTTTCTGCTGAATTTTTGTTGGCTGCATTTCTCTCTCAGAAGGGAACTTGAGGGAAAGGTTTTATAATTATGGAAAGTAGCAGGGGAAAAGGGAGAATACAGTTAATTTCTTCCACCAGCAGTTTCTCATCATTATTTTCACACAGCTCATTATCAATCTGCATTATTTTTAAGAATACATGATTTTAAATATTTAACATGATGTATTTCTCTTAACCAATACATAAAAGTATACCATGCAAAGGACCTTCCTGTTCAAAACAGACCTTTAAGATGAGGGGAAAACTGTGTGCCTACTGTCAGAAACTGGTAGGAATACAGATGCCAATTCGCTTTCACTCGCATCTCCACATGTTCCTATGTGACTCGACATTTTGGCTGACTCTGTTACATAGGCAATTTCTGATTTGCTATCCACTGCATTCCCAACCCCAAGGGAAGATCCATGTTTGTAAGAACCAAAACTTATGCAACTTGGAACATCTTTAAGAAAAATATACCTTATAACATATACAAAACACCATGTTCACTTCAATGCCACCCACCTGAAGGCAAGCACATAGGAGAGGAAGTTGAATTGGAAGGAGGTAGTGATTTTAATCAATTCTCATTGGTTGAAATACATTATGTTTTGTAGTTTTAGAAAAAATAGCTCAGTGCTCTGGCAGGACCTAGAGGGGTATGGGATGGAGGGGAGGGAGGCTCAGGGGGAAGGAGATACATGCGTATCAACATACAGCTGAACCATGTTATTGTACAGCAGAAACACAACATAGTAAAGCAGTTATACTCCTATTTAAAAAATAACCTAAAAATAAAACAAAATTACCTTAAAAATAAATGAACACTACAATACATTGCTAGGATCCCTCCCAGGAACTTCACACCACACCTGTCTCTGTTCTTACCCTAAATCTCTGCAGCCTGCATTACAGCTAACTCAAGGGGAAATTCCAGCCCAAGAATAAGCCTTATCCCTTTACTTGATCCCCTTAACCCTGAGAAAGACTTATTATGACTCAAATAATAATTCAAAATCAAAAGGTAAAAAAAAGGAAAATAATTGTAGAAAATTAAAATATTGTTCCTAAAAATACAGAATCTCAGCCCTAAAACTACTACTCACACCTCCTTGATCATCTTGTCTGAGCAGCCAGTTTTCATAGGGTGCATATTACCATGATGTTCTCTTTCATAGAATGTACTGTTAGCAATCAAAACTCACTTCACGCTTAAGAAAAAAGGAATTTAAGTTTAAAGAGGATCTTTTATTGTAGTTCTTAGCTCAGGTCAGGGAAATAATGCTTCATTCAGAACTTGCCAAAGACCTTTGCCTGCTTCTGGGGCTACCTGCAACACCTCCCTTCGAAGGTGTCTTGCAAAGGTTCAGTCCTGACCATACCAGCAAGTACTGGCTCCCCTGACGGCAGCTGAAGCACATGGCCTCTTAGACCAAGCACTTTCACGGTCAGAAGAGGGCTCCTCTCAGAAGCTCACTGGTGGGCAGATACACTTCAATAGGCCATTCTAGTTCATTTACCAGCTTTCCTGAGCTTTACCTAAGAATAAGGCCTCATCTTCTGAATGCACATTATACAGATCATCTAATTCAGTCAGTTCAGTCGCTCAGTTGGTTCTGACTCTTTGCAACCCCGTGGACTGCAGCACACCAGGCCTCCCTGTCCATCATCACCTCCTAGAGACTACTCAAACTCATGTCCATTCAGTCGGTGATGCCATCCAACCATCTCATCCTCTGTTTTCCCCTTCTCCTCCCACCTTCAATCTTTCCCAGCATCAGGGTCTTTTCAAATGGGTCAGTTCTTCACATCTGGTGGCANCTCCTAGAGACTACTCAAACTCATGTCCATTCAGTCGGTGATGCCATCCAACCATCTCATCCTCTGTTTTCCCCTTCTCCTCCCACCTTCAATCTTTCCCAGCATCAGGGTCTTTTCAAATGGGTCAGTTCTTCACATCTGGTGGCAATTAGGTTCTGGTTATGACCTACAATGTATCCAACAAGGCCCCAAAGCAAATTCTTTTCAGCCACAGAGAAATCTGATCTTTGCATCATTCATACCTCTCCTGCTTAGAAAGAACAGTTTCACTCTTAGCCTCAACTGCTTATATGGCAAAAAATCATGCTGATGGGCACAGCAGTGCATTCAGTCTTTAGGCAAACACTGACTTTTAACATTATTCAGAGTAACCAGTGTAAGGATAGCACTGGAGGTGACCTCCAAGTCATGAAATCATAGTAGCAGATACTTAGAATGGAAGGAACCTCCAAGACGATCTGATTGAACCTCCCATCCAGCAGTAGACTCTAGTCCCCAGGGTCCAGAAGCTTGTTCGTCTGGCTGCAGACAAACAGATTCACTCTCAGAGATCCCCTGCTTACCTGGCAGGCCATTTCCTTGGAGTTTGAGTTTACTCTTTAGAAAATCTTCCTTGTATTTTCCCACTTCTAGGCTTTAGTCCCTCATCTACCACTCCTGCCCAGGAAGCAACCAAGAATAACCCTTTTCTGTAGTGTGCACACACAAACACACTGGAATATTATTCAGCCATACAAAGAATGAAATAATACCATTTGCAGCAATATGGATGGACCCAGAAATCATATTAAGTGAAATAAGACAGAAAGACAAATACCACATGGTATCATTTATATGCTGAATCTAAAATATGACACCAATAAATAACTATGAAACAGTAAGAGACTCAAAGACACAGAGAACAGACTTGTGGTTGCAAAGAGGGAAGAGGCGTGTAGGAGGGAAGGATCGGCATTCGGGATTCGCCAAGGAAAACTATTACAACAAAGTGCTATTGTAGAGTACAGGTAACTATATTCAATATCTTGTGATAAACCAAAATGTAAAAGAACATATATGTATAACTGAATCACTTTGCTATATGCAGAAATTAGCACATTGCAGATCAACTATACTTGAATAAAAATTTTTTTAAAAAGGACCCTTTTTTTACTCTACCAATGACAGTCTTTTTATAAACCTATCAAGTTCCAGTTAGACATTTAATTCTCTTTCTACTGTTAAACACTTGGCACAGTTTCTTGCCCTTTCACAATTGTGGCACTGGCTTTTAAATGTCCTCTAATTTGTCAATATCATTCTTAAAGCATTTATCTATACCTGAAACCATGAACCTAGATGTCATCTGACTATGCCTATCTGTACACAATACTTCTATTTTCATGCAACAGCTTTTGTACAATCCACAGTTGAGCTAATCTGGTGGGAGGCAGTGGGGACTATGCCAAACTCTTGGCTCAAATTAAGCTCCCTGCCAATTACATTTAAAACAAGACATTCTCTAAACTAGATTCTCTAAGAAGAAAATATCACGTGTCTTCCAAGGCAGTTAATGTATCTTACAATCATCATCTTCCAGGAGATGTTTAAAGGAGGGAATCCCATCACACTCCCTCCATTGATCTTTTGCAGTTTGTCACCCGAAGGTCAGCAAATTCATCTTCAAATTCTGCTGAAAGTCTACACAATACCATGCTACGTGTAGAAGATTTCCTTTAGTTTAAGACAAACTAAATTTCCTTTAGTTTAATTCCACCTCTGTGGAATGGTCACCAGCCCTAAAAAAAAGACATTTTGTCTAACCCAGGTTAAGTAAATGTTCTATAAATTTCTTTTATATTTTTATCATCTCTGCAATGTTAACAGTGCCAAGGCCCATAGTAAGCATTAAATAGTTACTTATTGACTAAACCACTGGATAAATGAATGAGTAGTTCCCTCCCTTTAATAATGTTGGTTGGTTTTCATCAGTTCTTTTCATTCCCAACATGGCTCTTAAGAGCTATAGTTCTTCACTAGGGCACTGGGCAGTGATCATATTCTTGCCTCTGCCGTTGCCTGATTCTGTTACTTTAGAAACATGAGTAAACCTCTCAAGACCCTTGTTTCCCCCATCTGAACAATAATCTCAACATTTCATGTATTTACACAAAGACATGTGGTATATATAATGGGACCAGGCAGTCCTAAGCACTTTACAAATATTACTTTAATCCTGGAAAACCAAACTGAAGGACAGAAAGGTTAACTAATGTTGTCAGGGACTGTCGTGCCAAGTGGTGGAGCTGGGTCTTGAACCTGGGCAGTCTGTCTTCTGCGTGCATGCCACACTCCCTCCATGTGAGCTGATGGCAGAACAGTTGGATAGTAAGGAAGGTCACTGATCACACTCCTTAAAAAAGTGAATTCTGCTCGATTTTCCATTAGTTCTCCAAATAGCAGCTTCTCCTTTCAGTCATATTTTTGTCACTAACCAGTGGGGGAAAAAAATCACTAAAATATAATTCCTTGAACATAAAGTGGATGCAAATGCCTTGCACTGATTTGCAGTCCTTCCCAGTCACAACTGCTGGAAGTATTCATCCAGAATGTTAGGGACCATGAGCCCCCGTCAATCTATTGCCAGAACAAGAACAAATCAAAAAAGGACTACATCAGGCACCAGGAATCTGAGGGAAAAGGAAAAATGAATTTCCTAGGAAAAACATCAAGATGCAGACCATTCCAGAGCTAATCACTGGCCTACCTGAAGGTAGGAACAGAAACGTCCTCAAATATTTACAGGTAGTTTACAACAGTATATACAGCAACTTTTATCCTCACCAGTAAGCAATCTCAGGATCTGCTATCTTGCTCCAGGTGTCTCCCCACACACATTCTCAGTTAGCAAATTTGCTGGAATACAGTAGATATTCTTGGTGCACTTATCCTAATGGGTTCAGTGCAATGAATTTTTGAAAAACCATTAAAGCCAGTCCGCGAAAGCTCTAAACACGCTCAAGATAGGGAAAGAAGGAAATGCCAGGTAGGAAGAAAAAGTGGTCACAGAAGCAGCTTTACTGAGTGGTATATTTTTACTTCAAATTTAGATTCAGACTGAATTCAGTATTCCTTCATGTGTGTAAGAAATATTCAAGCACTGCAGAGAGCCAGAGCCCTGAGGGCGGAGGTGGGTGGGGACCATTCCCATTTTACAGTGAACCTCACAGCAGGCAAGATCTTTCCATTTAGGACTAGGGTCTACGGCAAACTAGTCTCTAAGTTCAGAATTTCTCTCTAGAAAGTTTAGGTCTGAAAGGAGGGTATGTGATTAGCTCTAATCATCAGAAAGGCACTGATGGGCGTTGGAATGACCAAAAGTCACATTTCATTTGAGGGAGGCAGCAGTGGGATACAAACAGAATCTCTGTATCCAACTCCTGTTAGAGATGGAATGATCCACCAGATTCTGGAGGAAATCTGTTGGGAATATGAATTTGGATTTTCATTGTGCTAACTTAAATATTCTTCTGGTCCACCGAAGAGAACGAGCGGTTAATAACTGCAAGACATGATTTTTTTCTTTTAGCAAATAAGCAATATACATGCATATATGTTTATGTATACTCCCCACTCCCATTCCTCCCCACCCCCACTTAGGAGATCAGACTGTTAGGTTTTGAGACAGGCTAATTCTCAACATGCTTTTCTGAAAGATGAAATGAGTATTTACCCCACACTGAGTATCTCTGGGAACCTTCCAGAAAGGAACTCTTACACTACAAAAGAAAAAAAAAAAACACCAAACCAGTAAACTAGAAGCTAGAAGATGAAGCAACAGACCAGATCAAGTCCAAACTCGGAACTCAAGCACAGCTTATGCTTATGTTCTGATACAGGGAGCTCCATTTTCCAGTCGTGCAGGTGATGCAGAAATCAGAAGCCAGTCTAGGGATGCCAGTCTAGGGTTTCTGGGTCCCAGGAGGCTTTTCTCCTCTCCGTGCTACTCTGAGCCTTTAAGTCTGGCTTTCGCTATTGTCAGGGGAATCAGGGTTCTAGGAAGATGACTGTTCACTGGCCAGAGGGGAAGGTGTCTTGAGGCTCTAAGACGAGGTGCTTGGACCTGACTGAGAGAGGCAAGGCTGGGCAGAAGCACTGACAAGGAGAAAGAGGGCCCTTTTGCTGCCACCGTGAGACTCTTTTTTTTCTCTCTGACATCTCCTTCAATGTCTGCCAAGGTAGATAATGGATTGGTCTGTCAAAGTAGATGATACAATACATGAGAAGTTCTGAGCCTCAGTCTCCTTATTTGTAAAGTGGAGATAGTTTTCCCACCTCTCCCATTTCAAAAGCTTGCTGTGAGAATCCCAACACACACAATTAACCTGCTATAGGCTGAATATGTGTGTTTCCAATTCATATACTGAAACCTAGTGACTGAACTGAATGCAAAAAGAGAACAACAACAAATAAATATCGCTTATATGTGGCATATAGAAAAATGGTACAGATGAACTTATTCACAAAGCAGAGACAGAGATATAGATGTAGACAAGCAACTTATGGATACCAAGGGGGTAAGAGAGGAATGGGATGAATTCGGAGATTGGAAATGACATGTATACTCTACTATGAATAAAATAGATAACTAATGAGAACCTACTGTAGAGCACAGGGAACTCTATCCAATGCTCTGTGGTGACTTAAATGGGAAGGAAATCTAAAAAAAGAGAGGATATATGTAAACACAGAGCTGATTTGCTTTGCTGTACAGCAGAAACAAACACAATATTGTAAAGCAACTATACTCAAAAAAAATGGTTTTTTAATCATTATATTCAGTATAAGAAAAACACTGTCTGAAGTTACTGTTCTGGCTTTGCCAACCTGCCTGCTGCCTCTGGACCCAGCTGCTCTGCTTTTCATAATTCAGATGCTCATTATTAACCAACATGTTCCATTCCTCTTAACCATCTCTAACTCAGGCTCTGTTCACACAGTTCCTACCATCCCAGCACCATTTACAGAATTCTGTTTTCAAGAAGATCAGAGTTGCTCAGCTGGCAACAGGAAACAATTATTCCTTGAAAGAGAGTTTTTTTCTACTGCATTTCAAAAATTATTTTCCTCAAAATAAATACATCCCAATGTACTTTTTCCATTTGCTCAATTTACTCACTTGGGTCACTGTGACCTAGTTACTTCTAGTTTGGAAAGAAAAATCAGATTTTTTTTTTTTGGTAGATGAGAAGATAGAAGATGCTCATGATGACACATCAGCATCTGTGTGTGTGTGTGTGTGTGTGTGTACAGACACACATAACTGAACAGTAGCTTTACCAAGGACTCTAGGAATCACCTAGATTAACCCTCTTTGGCCCCACTATACATCTGGAAAAGCAGAGGCAACATGGCTGAGAAGTCACTGGTCCTCTTCTCCTACAGCCTGTCAGCACGCAACCGTAGAACGTGGTCACGACCCTCCTACTTTCCCTCTGCTTCACACTTGCTTTGTTCCTCTCTCTTGAATAGCTCCATATTTTAGGGATGCATTCTTGCGTGCATCTTCTACTCCCTTCCAGAGACCTCATTCCATGAGGCAGCTGAGCTTTTCACACAAGTATTTCTGACGAGAGCCCCACTCTCACTGTCCAAAACTTCCAAAGTCAAAAGAAACTTACAACTCGATGCTGCACCTGAAGCAAAAGGGCAGTTTCCATTGAAACAAGAAGAGAAAATTAATTTGAGTCAGAATGTGAACTCCCTTCATCATGATATCCTTGACACCCATAGCAGTGCTCAGCACTCATTAAAGCTCAGTACACACCAATGTAGACTCCTGAGAGACGTCGAGGAGCAGTCGCTGGCAGGGAGAAAATGATAAATGCAAACTGCATCAGAAGTCAGAAGACCTGGAGTCTAGACCAGCTCTGAAAGGATTAAATTCTGTGGCTATGAGCAAACGTTTTCCTTGGTTTTAAAAAAATCAATGGGTAGGCACTAAATTATTTTTAAAATATTCTTTAAACATTTTATGGTAAATGTAATAAAAATATATAAATTACAGCTATAGGTGGAGAGGTCTCTGAAGAGGTTTGTGGTCCAGCCACCCACCTCTCCCCTTCATTTTGTATTTCCAGAAAGATGATTATCCCATTTGGAAAACTTCCAGGAAAATATTTTAAACTAATATTTTAGTTTAAGAAAACACTCTCAGATTTAACCTAAAAAATCTACATTTATACCACTGTTAATCAATTTAGAGTTTAAATATACAATTATCAAATTCCACAATGCTCATTATCCTGGAGTGTAATTTTATTTTCAGTGCAAGTATTAAAAGATACGACCAACATGGCATAAGAACATTTTCCCTGAAGTCAAATCACTGACAAAGTCATTAAGCTTGCCTACTGTGCTTCTTTCTAAATATACATTTATAGCAGGACTTGATTAGTTTTCTACCAAGAAATACATGTTTATTAAATTCTCTCTCATTCACCAAGACTCCTTATTTATCTTAGTAATTTTAATGGAAAAGTATATGAAACATTATTACATAAATGCTTACAGAGATTACAGTAATTTTATTATAAATCAAATAAATAAAAGGTCAAAGAAATATTAAAATCTTTTAGGAATTGCAGTATAAGCTTTAAAATCATGAATCTCCTTATATTTTTATAACTTATTCTTTAAATATTTACCAATGTAATACTGAAACTAAGTTATCATGACTCCTTTTCTGGAAATTTATTGGTTTTTCAAAAGCTTAAAGGTAGAGGACATGTTTAGCACATTCTAGTTTTCCATTTCAGAAATGTTATGATGCAAAGCTACATCTCTCCAACAATAAAAACTACTACAATAGGAAGTGCTGTCATTTCAACCTTCTATCACTTCTGGATTTGAGGGCCTCCCTGGATATACACATGTTTTTAAACACATACACTTTTATTATCAAAATACCTAAAACAAAGTAGTCAGTCTCATAACCGCAATAAGCCAGACACAAAAGAAGAAACTTGTTCTCAATAATAAGGAACCAACTGAATCAACTGTAACCTTACACAAAACAAATCTTTAGGTAATCTCATTATCTATTTGAAAACAGGTCTATTACATGGATCAAACAGTCTACATACGATGACAAAGTAGCTTAAATATCTATCTGAGTTAATAAAGGCATTAAAAATCTAAGTCTCCCCCCTTATATCCTGATAGGGTGCAAAAGTGAAAAAAAATCAACAACTATTACTGAATTTAATTTAGCTTCATTTTAATAAGCAACTTAAAAATTTCTATGGTCATGCTAAAGAAATTTATGACTCAGAGAATCCAAGTTGAAACGCTCAAATCATTCTAAAGACAGAAACAGAGCTATGACCTGTAACAGACTGATAAAAGAAAACCAACAATTCAAATAAGCCCTACACAGAGTAATTCCCAGTTTCTTTGTTCAAATCAGTGTATCTGGATTGGAAACTGAACATTAGATTGGCCACTTATTTTTAAGAGTCGGCTTCCAAAACAGATGAGGCAGCTCCTGGTCCCTGGGTCCCACGCCTCTGTCTGGAAGAGGAAGCTTGCACACCAGAGGGATTACTTCTTTTTTTTTTTTTTTTTTATTTTCATCCTGACTTTTAATAATTTAGCTTCTAAATATAGTAATTAATGATGTGCTTTTTGTAATTTTACATTCAGTAATCCCCACTTCTATAAGCCCTTAAAGGTGGCAGACCTGGAGGTGGTCTACCAGAAGCAAAGTCTGCAAGAAGCTAACACTCATTCCCTGTGCTTTTCCATTCTTCAACTTGTTCCCACCCACTTCTCCTGCCAGCACCCTGCTTCCCTAAGGCTATATGCCTGCCTCACTTTCCCTAGATGAAATGCAGAATGATCTCTTTTCCTTTCTACATGTTCCCTTCCACAAATACTCCTGACACCAGCACTGAGCTAGGTGCTGAAGGCACAGCTGGAACCAAACACACACAGGTCCACCCACATGGCGCTGAAGGGCTAGTGGGGGAAGGCAAGCGTGAATCACATAACTGTAGAGATAAACACACGGGCAGACAATGGCGGGGAGGAAAGGCCTCCCTAAGGAGATGACTACTGAACTGACAGTCATTACACAAGGCACAGTAGGCGGCAGCACCTGAGGACCTGAAAGGAGACAGATGTGGCAACTACCAAAAAGGAGGGTTGTAATGTGAAGGTGGAGAGAAAAACAGCTGCCAGACCATGTGGCTTTGAGAAAAATGGCAAAGATTTATTCAAAGAACACTGGGGAACAATGAAAGAATTTTATGCAGATAATGAAATAATGAAGTCTAAATTTAGAAGAAAAAAAAAAAGTCACTCTGGCCAGAAAAGTCACTGTGGCCAAATGTGGTGGACACAGAGAATGAATAAGGGGACAAAAGTCACCCATCAGCCACGCAAAACTTAAACTTCACAACAAAACCATTTTGCAAGTTTGAAGAAAAAAGTAATGTGCTTCTATGGCTAGTAAACGGCAGAATTTGGATCTGAAGTTTTAAGTAATGTATCTACTAAATGTAAGTAATCTGCTTACATGGTGGTATTTCAGTTTGTTCAGCTGCCATACAAAAGACCACAGACTAGGTGGCTTAAACAACAGAAAGCTATTTCTCACAGTTTTAGCCAATTCTGTTCCTGGGGAGACTTCTGTCTTACAGATAGCTCCTTCCTCTGTGTCCTTGACTGTCAGAGAGAGCACTCTGGTGTCTCTTTCTGTTCTTCTAGGGTCACAAGATGTACTGGAGGAAACAGCAACCCACTCCAGTATTCTTGCCTGGGCAATCCCATGGACAGAGGAGCCTGTCAGGCTACAATCCATGGGGTTGCAAAGAGTCGGACACGACTTAGTGACTAACACGTAGAACCTCATCTGACCTTTATCACCTCCACAGAGGCCTTATCTACAAATACAGTCACACTGGGGATTAGGGTTTCAACATAAGGATTTTGGGGGGACAAATTCAGTCCATATATAACATGTGGGTAGAAAATGATAAATGCAGGATTTGAAAAGGGGATGAGGTGGTTAGATAGCTAAATGGACATGAGTTTGAGCAAGCTCCGAGAGATGGTAAAGGACAGGGAAGCCTAGCATGCTCCAGTCCATGGGGTCTCAAAGATTAGGACACGACTTAAGGACTGAGCCACAGCAGAAAGTGGTATGAGCAGGATTTGAATAGAGGTCTCAAAACCCATAATCGGTCCACTTACCAAGCTGTCCTCTCAAAGTGGGAATACAGTAGCTTAAACTCCAAAGAGCTAGATCATTAGTGTGTTAAGACAATGGGACTTAAACTCTAGTCCAGCTGGCAAACTCCTAAATTTCTTTTTTTAATAAGTCTTTAAATAGAGTAGGAGAGATGATAGAACTCAGCATTTATTCTTCACCATTTTCACAAGATTAAAGAGTCAAATATTGGTTTTGTATGTGCCAAACAGAGAATTTTATTTGAAAGCTGTTTTAAAATAAATGTTTACTTTATCCCACAATATGAAAAACAAAAAATTCCTTGGGCAGCTATTTACTGGGGTTGCATTTCCCATTATCATTATTGAATTCACTATAGGTATTATATATAGCACTAGTTACAGTAAGTATGCATACAGCATACATACATATTCATATTGATATGAAGGTATGCATACACATACATATGTGGAAAACACCACAGGCATGGAGGCCTAAGATTATGAGTCCGATTTCAGCTTTTTTACTTTAAAAGGCTGCTACTTCTGGCCATCCCAGGTGGCGCAATGGTAAAGAGTCTGCCTCCCAATGTAGAATACGCCGAAGATGTGGGTTCAACCCCTGGATCAGGAAGATTCCCTGGAGGAAGAAATGGCAACCCACTCCAGGATACTCACTTGGAAAATCCCATGGACAGAGGAGCCTGGCGGTCTACAGTCCATGGGGCAGTGAAAAGTCAGACACGACTTTTGCAGCAAGATAATTAGTTATGACAAACACACAATCACACATTAAAAAATTAGCTCAACTTATAATTTAAATTACTTAGCAGCCAAGCAAAACTGTGCCCTCATTTCCCCCCCAGTCCCAATAAATCTTTGCTGACAAGTTAGTATGAGCTATCATCTAAGGGCAGATTCACATCATGTGTCAACAGAGGTTGACATATATACAGAGGTTGAATATATACAAGCAACCTTTCAGCACCAAAAAATAGATATGGCTTCAACTAGAGAAATTAATCCATCACATTATACATCCACACTGAAGACAGCTTGGCAGCAGTTGCCTTGAGACAGTGTGGAAGGGGACTCTGCAGGAAATCAGTAGGAAAATGAAATCAACTTTCAGCCTGGGTTTCAGAGATAAATTCACATTGTCCAACCAATCTAAAAGCCTTTAATGGGATTAAATCTCTCAAATGGAAAAATCTCCATGGATTGTTTTTTAACAATCAACAATTCTATAACAAAAGAATGATCATCTCATATTCTGCATCACAATGAACACAGCGTACTTAAGATACACACAGGTAATTTCTAGAGCTGATGAAATACATTTCATTCATGATCATATCTGATCCTGGAAATACCCTTGTGGACAGAGATCAGGTGTATATTATAATCTCCTTTTTTTCCAGCAAGAAAACTAGAGAGGCCCATGCTCATGTGGATAAGAAGTAATTTGCTTGAGTTATCACTGCAAATTTTTTTTAAATGGGAGGATATATAGTTTATAAGATAGATAAATTCAAGATTTTTGTAGTTGTATGAAATTTTGTAGTCCACCATGTCTAAATAACATCAATAGACAATAACAATAAATCCAATGAAGTAACTGGTGGAACTAGGGAGAAAATATATTGAACATGCAACAATGTGACATGTCTTGGTCACAACCAATACACATTTGAATTTGTCAAAAACAGAGATCTGGTTTTACAGGTTAATGGATCTCACTCAACCTAGCGATGACACATGGGAAATCAAATAACTGGCTTTGCATCTCATTGTCCCTCATCTAAAAAACAGAAATAATAAACAGCATCTAGTTCATAGAGTTGTGAGGAATAAATCAGATATCTATGAAAAGTACCTAGAAGTCATTAAATGCTATTTTTTATTATTATCACCATATATAACATATCGTAAGTATACAGTAGATCACTGATACATTTATATATTTATATATAGTATGAATGCTAATAGTAATATGTATCACATTACTCAATTATAGGATAATTGTCTATATTCACTGCAATAAGTAAACTGCTTATTTACTTCTCTTTACAAGTTTGTACCATTAAGTACCATCACTCTTAGTTAAAGTAAGAAAAATAGAGCAAGGCACAAAGGATTACTCACTTTGGGCAAGAGGTCTTATACCAACCAAGTACTTATTTTCAATCTGTAAAAAGTAAAATCCTATTAATTCAAATACACCCACTTAACTATCAGGATAGGCAGCTACCAATAAGCCACACAAATCAGCCCTTCCATTCAGGTATTTGCGCTCAAGCAGACACAAGAAACTGAAGGTGAGCGAGACTCTTGAGAGGCTTGTTTCCACAGCAAAAATCTCACAGGAAAGTGAGCAAAACCTGATAATTGCTTCTCTGCTCCCTTGGGAGGGCCAGTCACATCCCAACTAATGATCCAGCACTCAAACAGGAAATAATGAAAAAGAAGGGGGAAATTATCATTAAAAATCCCAGGAAGATGAGTTAATTCCCTTCCTCCCCTTCCCACTTGCCCCCAGGGTGTATCCTGTAAGTAGTAGCATGTAGAGTTCTGCTGTTGACACATTCTCTCTCCTTCCACTGGACCCTGGGTTTTTTCCATCTTCAAAGATTAAATTCCCTTTGACTTAATATAACAACCAGCTTATAAAGGTGCCATTTATTTGCACCAGTTTTCTGGTTTTGGAAACAAGCAATTTAAATAATGTGAGACTTTAGAGATCTTCAAGTTCAAATGAAAATGCCTCCAAAGGCCAGGAAGGTAACACAAATAAGTGAAATAGGCCAGGTAGAAACTGGGGTTTATTTTGTTGAATTTTCACCATTCAGAATTATAAACCCAATTGCTGCCCAATCTTTCCATTTTTCCAAGAGAAACTGGAAAATTTTTGATGTTGACAACCAATTTAAAAGATTAAGCTCCATATCCATGTGCATATTAAACTCACCTGTAGATTTTCAGTTGGGAACGCCAACCTAATCTGGTGAGTTTCAGTCTTAGCTTAAAAAAGAAAAATAGAATCACCCAGGAGCTACACTGTTGCTGCTAAGTCGCTTCAGTCGTGTCCGACTCTGTGCGACTCCATAGATGGCAGCCCACCAGGCTCCCCCGTCCCTGGGATTCTCCAGGCAAGAGTACTGGAGTGGGGTGCCGTTGCCCTCTCCGAGGAGCTCACTAGTCTGCCTCAATTCGCCAAGGGTAAGCTTTCAGGTGATTCTATTAGGCAGTCAGAGTTCTGGTCTAATCTATGAATTCTACAGAGAGGAAATAGTGGCTCAAAGACTAAAGCAACCTGAAGCTACCAGGAGGGAAAGAACGGGGGTTTTTACCCAACATGCTGACCACGCAAAACTTTACTATAAATGCTACTTTTCTTGCCAATGAACTGGCAACACAGTTTGGGCTCCAACACTGTAAAGTGTTCCAAATGCTTCCTCAACAGAAGTGTTAGGAAAAAGAGGATCATAGCATCAAGAACTAAGTTGAGTAACTCTCCTGCAGCTTTTGCATTGCATTGTAAATTCCCTGAAAGCAAAGGATTATTGAGTCCCTCCCACACCAGTGAGATAAGTCATCATTTCAATAAACACTTGGTCAACAAATGACTTTGTGATTTTCAAAGTTCTATTCCTATATAAACTGGGAAAAAAATTCCCTAAAAGCTCAAAAATCAGTTTTATATAGAGCAATGTCTAGAAACAGTTCAGAGGAACAAATGATCAGGTCTCATCTCTCTAGGAGGGAGATCCCTAGGTCACCGCTGCAAAGAGCTGTAAACAGTAACTGAAGGAATAAGCTGTTCACAAGAGCCCATCTTATTAGGTTTAAACCTTCCTCTCTCTGCAACAGTACAAAAAGGAACAGACCACTCTATTTATGTCACTTTCATCACCACCACTAACTCAGAGTAGTTATTTTCCCTGGAGCTGAACCCTTGCCAATATCAATAGCCACAGCTTAAATATCCGGTTTGGTTTCTTGACTCTCCATGACAGAACCCTGCAATCACTTATCTGTCTGCACTCTTACTCCTTTTCACACACTACAGGGATGACTCACCTCAAAACATGGACTATGGCATTGTGTCATATTGACATCTCAAAAGATTTGGTGATCAATACCAGGCTTCCTTTCATTCTATAAAGATGCTGGAAACTCCCGTTCATCACGTAAGAGTAAGACAAGCTATTGCTTATTTGGTTTATTATTTAAAGACAAAATTGAAAACATACACTTCTGCCCTACCTGTCAGTCAACGCAATCCATTCCTCTCTCTTCTTCATAGTGAGCTGTCGTTTTGTCATTGAACCAGGTCTGTCTTGCCAGGATGCACAGCAAACCAAAACGCTGAGACGCCAAGGTTTGCAGCAGAGCAGCCAAGTGAGGAGAGGGGAGAACAAATCTCCAACCTGCCTCCCAAAGAGGAGGGGCTGGGATATAGAGACACAGCATGGGAGGCGTGGGGAATGGTGATTAGAAAAGGGTGTGGGAATCCCCCTTCTGCACAGGATCCCCCTTCTGCACAGGTGTAACTAGTCTACAGGTCTCTGAACCTTCTGAGGGTGGAGTTTTCGCCCTCCGATGTCAAAAGGTCACCAAGCAGACACAAGCATGCCCAGGTGAAGGGTCTGTAGTCCTATCCAGTCTCAGCCAGCTCAGCACCAACTAGAGGCTGCTGACTCCAAGTTCCTGAGAGAGAACGTGGGCAAACATCTGATTGTTTAGGCAAGGTACCGCTGAGAGGACAGGCAAGTCTTAAAACAAACTTAATTAGTGAAGGCAGGTGGGATGGATCTGACTGATTATCCATGGTTTTATCTCTAAAGTAACAAATCTGATCGTGTCATTTACCTACATAAGAAATACTGGTGCAACTTCCTACCTACTGGTGCCCCAGAAAAGGGCCGAGATCCCTGGGGCAATGTATGAACTCCTATCAACTTTTCCAACCTCGTTTCTCTTCACCTACCCTCAAAATATCCTCTGGTTCAGCCACCTTAAATCGCTTATCAAACACACCATCTTATTTTATAGGGCGAGTTATGAACTGGCCCTTTAAGAACGCCCCTTTCCCTTTTTCTCTACCTGGTGGGCCTTTCAAGAATCAGCTTAAAAGGCATATCTTGCAAGCCTTCCATGACTCTCCAGGACAATGACTCTCTGCCACCTCTATCTCTCCTGCTTTCCCCGAGGTTAGTTGTGAACTCGATTAAATGGCTTCAGGCTGTGTGCTCCCAAAGCCGGTGCCTGCCCTTCATCGCCTCCTGGTGTCTGGCTCATGCAGGCACTCCGTATGGAATACAGGTTTGCCAAGTTCAGCCAACTGCTGCTGCCTCACCTGTGCAGATATGCAGACAAATGGGTGTCCTGGGCGGTTCCGCCTCCTGTGGCAACTCTGGCTCCCATCCACAGTAAGCTTACTCACTGTCTGTGACTGTTTTGCTTAACCATGCTTTGGCTTCAACTGCTCCGTTGTAAGCCTCTCTTGTGAAAGAAAAATCGTGGACAATCTCACTTATATAGAATCTAAAAGAAGTGAACTCATAAAAATAAAGTACAATGGTGGCTAGAAGGGTTGGGAGTTGGGTGAAATAGGGAGAAATTTGTCAAAGGGTATGAACCTTCACTTATAAAATGAACAAGTCCTAGAGGCCTAATGTACAGCATGGTGACTACAGTTAACAATACTGTATTGCACACTTGAAATTTGCTAAGAGAATAGCTCTTACATGTTCTCCGTCCCACACACAAATGTGTGGTAATGGATGTGGTAACTAACATTCATACAGTAACCATTTTACAATAAGTTTACATATATCATTTCAGTTCAGTTCAGTTCAGTTGCTCAGTCGTGTCCGATTCTTTGTGACCC
>SJYX01003182.1:147087-194611 GCA_006410675.1 Oreotragus oreotragus
AAGAGGCTTTTTAGTTCCTCTTCACTTTCTACCATAAGGATGGTGTCATTTGCATATCTGAGGTTATTGATATTTCTCCCTGCAATCTTGATTCCAGCTTGTGTTTCTTCCAGTCCAGCGTTTCTCATGATATCCTCTGTATAGAAGTTAAATAAGCAGGGTGACAATATACAGCCTTGACGTACTCCTTTTCCTACTTGGAACCAGTCTGTTGTTCCATGTCCAGTTCTAACTGTGCTTCCTGACCTGCATACAGATTTCTCAAGAGGCAGGTCAGGTGGTCTGGTATTCCCATCTCTTTCAGAATTTTCCACAGTTTATTGTGATCCACACAGTCAAAGGCTTTGGCATAGTCAATAAAGCAGATCCTCACAAAAACGTACACAATATTATTTGTCAATTACCTCAATAAGCACTTTAAAATACATTGAAACAACCAGCAAACAAAAATATGCTCTATTCTCAAACACACTGAGCTTAAGTCAGACCCTTCTTATTAAACATAACGTATGACATAAAAGTCAATGTTTCAATTTACATTCCCTTCCAGTGCAAGAGAGTTGCCTTTTCTCCACACCCTCTCCAGCATTTACCGTTTGTAGATTTTTTGATGATGACCATTCTGACTGATGCGGCGTTCAGCCTGGTACTGATGAACCTATATTCAAGGCAGCAATGGAGATGCACACATAGTGATGAGACTTGTGGACACAGTGGGGTAAGGAGAGGATGGGACAAATGAGGAAAGTAGGAAACATAAACATTGCCATGTGCAAAATAGAGAGCCAGTGGGAATTTGCTGTATGACACAGGGAACTCAAATTCAGTGCCCTGTGACAACCTAAAAGGGTGGGATGGGGCAGGAAGTGGGAGGGAGGTTCAGGAGGCAGAGGACATATGCATACCTATGGCTGATTCACGTTGATGTATGGCAGAAACCAAGGCAACATTGTAAAGCAATTATCCTCCAATTAAAAATAAATTAATAAAAAAGTCAATCTTGATTGAAGTACACTTTTCAAATCAGACATCACAGGCACTCTCTCTTGATATTTACCTGAATCTCTTTGGTGGTGATTTATTTATTTATCACATGTGTAGCTTTGTGACCATCACCACTGTTTAGATATAAACAATTCCATCACTAAGATCCTACGGGCGAATCTTTTTAAAAAAAATTTTTATTGGAGTATAGTTGCTTTACAGTGTTCTCTTATTTCCTACTGTATAGTTCTTTGCTATGATTTGAATCAGGAGATATCAAGAATATCTTCAGAAATGTCACCACCAGAGATAGAGGAAATAGAAAATCAGAGTCACGTCAAGTTTACAAATGAAGACAGATTCTAAAAACCACAATGATTACCAGACTACTACGTCTTTACCCCAGAAAAAGGTCACACTCACACTGCTGGTTCAGCAGAGAGAGCTAGCTATGCCTGCTCTCAGAGTGGGTTATCATCTATTGACACCAGTGTCGATCCTGTAGAGCTTGATGGTGGCACAATTCCATCAATGATTCTCACTTATGATTGACTCATTTTTGTATCTGCTGGCCTTTGAAGATACCACGCATGCCTGAGAGCTCAGTCACTCAGTCGTGTCCAACACTGCAACCCCATGAACTGTAGCCCACCAGACACTGCAACCCCATGAACTGTAGCCCACCAGACCCCTCTGTCCATGTGATTTTCCCAGCAAGAATACTGGAGTGGGTTGCCATTTCCTCCTCCAGGGGATCTTCTTAACCTAGGAACTGAACCCACGTCTCCTGCGTTTCCTGAATTGGCTGGTAGATTCTTTGCCAGCAAGCCACCTGGGAAGCCCCAGAGATACCACAGTGCCCTTATAATGTGCATCATCAATAAGGTTACCTTTTGAAACTTGTATCATCAATTCTACTTTAGTCTGAATGCATCCAAAGCAACTTTATCACATACAGAATAAATCCAACAATTACAAATTTCTGAATGCCCACTATAGCCCAGCACACTGCTAAGTTCTCTGGATGATATGCAAAAAAATAAATAAATAAAAATTCTTTTCTTGATGAAACTAAAAAATCAGAATGAGGGTTTACACATCAGGCCCCTTATTATGATTTCTCTCAACAAGATCTCACAGAGCAGAGTGCTCAGCATCTGCAAGGCACTGCAGAGAGGCTACTGGGGAGACTGTGGACTTCGTTCCCACATGTAGGCCATATGCAGTTAGATAATACTCACGAGAAACTTAAGTGAGAGAAAGTATGAGACTTTTCATAAATACACTGAGGAAATGCCAGGGGAAGGAAAAGAGAGCTTGCAACTGGAAAGGAAGCAGATGCAGGAGAAGGATCACGTCGGAGCAGGCACTGTGGAGTCTGACGTCGTGGCCTTTGAGCTGAGCCTCAGAGGATGAGCAGACTGAGAGGATGAAACAGAGGGAGAGAGAGGTCACTGTGAAGAGAATAACACGAACAAAAAACTGTTGGGCAGAAACAAATGAGATATTTTGAGGGCACAGGAGCAGCTCGGTTTGAAGCTTGGCAGAAAATTCGGATGGCTAAATAGGTTGGGGTAACATCACAGGGCTCTCTGACCATGTGGCTGCTGCTGCTGCTGTTAAGTCACTTCAGTCGTGTCCGACTCTGTGCAGCCCCAGAGATGGCAGCCCACCAGGCTCCCCCGTCCCTGGGATGCTCCAGGCAAGAACACTAGAGCGGGTTGCCGTTTCCTTCTCCAATGCATGAAAGGGAAAAGTGAAAGTGAAGTCGCTCAGTCGTGTCTGACTCTTAGCGACCCCATGGACTGCAGCCTACTAGGCTCCTCCGTCCATGGGATTTTCCAGGCAAGAGTACTGGAGTGGGGTGCTATTGCCTTCTCCAGACCATGTGGCTAAGGAATCTAAAATTCAATCCTTAGGCTAATAAGATGATTTTTTTGAGAGTGAGTGGTCAGAACACCAATTATTTAGGATGATTCTGCAATGATGTTGTTGTTCAGNTTGATGGTGGCACAATTCCATCAATGATTCTCACTTATGATTGACTCATTTTTGTATCTGCTGGCCTTTGAAGATACCACGCATGCCTGAGAGCTCAGTCACTCAGTCGTGTCCAACACTGCAACCCCATGAACTGTAGCCCACCAGACACTGCAACCCCATGAACTGTAGCCCACCAGACCCCTCTGTCCATGTGATTTTCCCAGCAAGAATACTGGAGTGGGTTGCCATTTCCTCCTCCAGGGGATCTTCTTAACCTAGGAACTGAACCCACGTCTCCTGCGTTTCCTGAATTGGCTGGTAGATTCTTTGCCAGCAAGCCACCTGGGAAGCCCCAGAGATACCACAGTGCCCTTATAATGTGCATCATCAATAAGGTTACCTTTTGAAACTTGTATCATCAATTCTACTTTAGTCTGAATGCATCCAAAGCAACTTTATCACATACAGAATAAATCCAACAATTACAAATTTCTGAATGCCCACTATAGCCCAGCACACTGCTAAGTTCTCTGGATGATATGCAAAAAAATAAATAAATAAAAATTCTTTTCTTGATGAAACTAAAAAATCAGAATGAGGGTTTACACATCAGGCCCCTTATTATGATTTCTCTCAACAAGATCTCACAGAGCAGAGTGCTCAGCATCTGCAAGGCACTGCAGAGAGGCTACTGGGGAGACTGTGGACTTTGTTCCCACATGTAGGCCATATGCAGTTAGATAATACTCACGAGAAACTTAAGTGAGAGAAAGTATGAGACTTTTCATAAATACACTGAGGAAATGCCAGGGGAAGGAAAAGAGAGCTTGCAACTGGAAAGGAAGCAGATGCAGGAGAAGGATCACGTCGGAGCAGGCACTGTGGAGTCTGACGTCGTGGCCTTTGAGCTGAGCCTCAGAGGATGAGCAGACTGAGAGGATGAAACAGAGGGAGAGAGAGGTCACTGTGAAGAGAATAACACGAACAAAAAACTGTTGGGCAGAAACAAATGAGATATTTTGAGGGCACAGGAGCAGCTCGGTTTGAAGCTTGGCAGAAAATTCGGATGGCTAAGTAGGTTGGGGTAACATCACAGGGCTCTCTGACCATGTGGCTGCTGCTGCTGCTGTTAAGTCACTTCAGTCGTGTCCGACTCTGTGCAGCCCCAGAGATGGCAGCCCACCAGGCTCCCCCGTCCCTGGGATGCTCCAGGCAAGAACACTAGAGCGGGTTGCCGTTTCCTTCTCCAATGCATGAAAGGGAAAAGTGAAAGTGAAGTCGCTCAGTCGTGTCTGACTCTTAGCGACCCCATGGACTGCAGCCTACTAGGCTCCTCCGTCCATGGGATTTTCCAGGCAAGAGTACTGGAGTGGGGTGCTATTGCCTTCTCCAGACCATGTGGCTAAGGAATCTAAAATTCAATCCTTAGGCTAATAAGATGATTTTTGAGAGAGTGAGTGGTCAGAACACCAATTATTTAGGATGATTCTGCAATGATGTTGTTGTTCAGTCTATAAATTGTGTCCAACTCTTTGTGACCCCAGGGCTGTAGCATGCAGGCTCCCCTGTCCTTCACTATCTTCCAGAGTTTGCTCAGATTCATGTCCATTGAGTTGGTGATGCTATCTAACCATCTCATCCTTTGCGACCCCCTTCTTCTTTTTGCAATAGTGAGATGAGATAAAGGAGGGTAAAGAAAGACTTCTGTGGTTGTGGCTTCTGCTCCAACCAAGTGTATGAGCTGAACACGGTAGGGATCCTTCTGATTAACGTTCCCAGATACTGTCAAATGGAAATCTATTAACTGCTGCGGTGCCTTGCTTCTCAGAGCTTTGGCTTCAAACACGTCATCATGAAGTCTCTTGTTACTGGCACTGAGCAGTTTGTGTACTTGCTATTGGCCCAGAACTGTTATATTACCAAAGTGCTAAAAAATGCGTGCAGCAAAATGCTCATGATTCCCAGCAAAGACCAAACCAAACTTGTAGTGTGACGTTTATGTTCTACACAGCACCTGATAGATACAAGCACTCACCAAGTATTTTTGTTGTTGGTGGTTCCAGAGAAGACAGTGCTCCCACTTGGCGTTAGGTTAATTTTATGTGCTCATTGGGCTGGGTCACAGTGCCCAGATACATGGTCAAACACTATTCTCAGGGTGTTTTTTTTTGGTGAGATTAACATTTACATCAGTAGACTTTATGCAGATTGCCTTTTGGAATGTGTGTGGACTCACTAAACCAAATGACGGCCTGAATGGAACAAAAGACAGTCAGGGAGAATGCTGCAACAGACAGCTGAGTTTGAAGTGCAACATCAGCTCTGCTCCAGAGCTCTAGCCCACTCTGCAGATTTTGAGCTTACTAGCTTCCATAATTGGAAAAGGCGATGGCACCCCACTCCAGTACTCTTGCCTGGAAAATCCCATGGACGGAGGAGCCTGGTAGGCTGCAGTCCATGCGGTCACTAAGAGTTGGACATGACTGAGCAACTTAACTTTCACTTTTCACTCTCATGCATTGAAGAAGGAAATGGCAACCCGCTCCAGTGTTCTTGCCTGGAGAATCCCAGGGATGGGGGAGCCTGGTGGGCTGCCGTCTATGGGATCACACAGAGTCAGACATGACTGAAGCGACTTAGCAGCAGCAGCAGCTTCCATAATGGTGTGAACTAATTCCTTCAATCTCCTTCCCTATGTATACACAGTCTATTGGTTCTGTTTCTCTGGAGAATTCTCATACAGTGGTAAAACATGCCAGAGTTTTCACAACCTGCTTCCTGTTTACCTGAATCTTCTTATGATCATCTTCTCTAGAAAATTCTTTTGACATGAAATTTATGGGATGACAGATAAGGATTATCAGCTGGGTGCTGTTAGTTGCTCCTTGTGTCTGACTCTTTATGACCCCATGGACTGTAGCCTGCCAGGCTCCCCTGTCCATGGGATTCTCCAAGCAAGAATGCTGGAGTGGATTGTCATTCACTTCTCCAGGGGATGTTCCTGACTCAGGAATTGAACCCAGGGCTCCCATGCTGCAGGTAGATTCTTTAATATTTGAGTCATCAGGGAAGCCTGGGAGTAGGAGTATTTTGCTGGGCTTTCTTAGGCAATAGTTGTGCCTATGTGCCCTGTGTATTTAATAAGCAGTCTGCTTAGCCAGACATTAACTATATAATGGCCTTCTGTTTAACATGTAGAGAACAGAAGTGAGTTTTCTGAACTGAAAAGACATGGCAGTGATGATCTTTGTTACTGACTTCCAGATAAAACATTAATGTAATCTCACATCTGATTTCAATGGACCATGATAATGCCACCAAGCCCAAGGATCTGGGCTAACAGAGGGCCAACCAGGATCCTTACAGGAACCCAAGCCCCACATTCAGACCTCTGTAGCCAGACTAACAGCATCCCATGCCAAGGAAGCCCAAGTGGTGTCTCTCCAAAGAGACTGTAGTGAACAAATATTACCATGTTTCCAGTTCCTGTTTGCATCAGCTCAATCCCAAAGCATCAGATAATTTGTCCTGAATTGTATATTTTGTTGTTGTTTAGTTGCTAGATTGTATTGGACTCTTTGCAACACTATCGGCTGTTATCCACCAGGCTCCCCTGTTATGGGACTCTCCAGGCAAGAATACTGGAGTGGGTTGCCATTTCCTTCTCCGGAGGATCTTCCCAACCCAGGGATCAAACCCACATCTCCTGCACTGGCAGACTGATTCTTTACCACTGAGCCACCAGGAAGGCCCTCCTGAATTGTACTAGCTTCCCTATAATAATCTTTGCTTCTTTGCTACGGACTTCTAAAATCAAAGAGAATGAGCAGGAAGGAAGGGCCTATGACTTCAGTTTGTGAAGAAGGAAATGCTTGATTTCAGAGTTTTTGCTTTGAACGCACACTTTTTTGACTGCGTCCTCTAGTTATGTCCTCATCTTGATTTCATACTGCTAGTATCTTTTTTCATTATGGACTTAATAACAATCATCTCATCATATTTCTGTCTTTGGGTTGTTTTTTACACTACATCCCTATATTCCTTTTTGAAAAAAGCACTGGAATCACCAGTGAGCTTTAAACAATCAATGGCCCCCCCCTTAAGAATTTGAATTTATTTATTCTTGGGTGCAGCATCCTGTTCTTATCACCGACTTCTGTTCTTCTACCACATTTAATCAACTCCTCCGATTCCTACTCTCTCCCCATCTCATCTTAATTTTTTTTTCTTAACCAGCTTAGGTCCTTGGTTAGTCCTTTCAGTGGCTCCCTTGTTCCTGCCATCTTTTCATCACAGCTCTCTGACAAAACCCAAGGCCTAGAGGATTCCACTTTTTCTGTGTGTGGTAATGGCTGAATGCCTCCAGAAAGCAGCAAATACTTTATCCTTTTAACAGTGTGTCACCATAAATTTGTGATCATCAATCTCAACAGGGCCTTCAAGTAATAACTAGGGATCCTATTAAGCTTTACTAGTTTATTCCCTTTCCTATTCAAGCTCTCTCTGTCCTCCGCAAAAAATTGAAACTGCTTCCTTTCTTTGCCAGGATGCCATCCCTTTCCCTCTCTCCTTCAACTACTTTCCAGAATTGAGAGAAGCCATGAAGTAGAAACGCCTTTAACCTGCAGCTACCACAGCTCGGCATCTGCACCCTTCCCTCCTTCTTCTGTCCTAGTACAGAAGGGCAGGGGCCCTCGCTCCCCTCTGATCCCTCTAGCTGTTCCCTGAGTGGAACCATGCCATCTTCTCAGGAAGCCCGCATGATGGATTACCCACCCTCTCTCTAGCTTCAGTCCACCCCCTCACCTTCACATTGCTCTTTGCCATCAACCCTTAGATAAGCTCAGGTTTCTCATCCTTAGAAACATCTCCCTTAGCTATATTTCCTCCTCCAGTTAGAGCTCCATCCTTCTGTTTCCCTCAACAGCCAAATATCTTGAGTTATCTTCTATCCACTGTCTTCCTTTCTTTACATCCCGCTTGCTCCCCATGAAACTTCACGCCGGCCTCTGTCTCCATCACTACAGCAACACAGCTCTCCTTAAAGTCCTTCCATTTTACTAACCCATTGGACATTTTCAGGGCTTTTTTCCCCCCTTTTTTAACTTTACCCTTCATCAGCATCTTAAATGATTCTGTTTCCTTGGCCTCTGAGATGACACTCTACCATCTTCCCTGTCACAGCTTTCACTCTTATTTGTTAGCTTTCAAATGTTGGATTCCTCAGGACTCAGGCTTACTCTTTCTTTTCTCACTCTGCTTTCACTCTGGGAGTTCAGAGTGATATCTTTGTGGCTTCAATACTGTGTAGAAACCACTGACTTCCAAATTTTTTCCTCCAGATACCTCTGATCCAGGACAAGACTACAATGGGTCTCCTTATGAAGGCCTTACAAAAGCCCCCTCCGAAAATGTCCCCATATTAACCACTGTCTCCCAACCTATGCCTGGTCTCCCTCCAGTGTTCCCCATTCATCCAAAGAAGCCAAATACTGGGAAGTTTTACATGGCATTCCTCACCCAATCATTTCCAAGTCAGCACCAAGTCCAGTCCACTTTCCTTCACAAATAAGTGGTAAATCCATTGACTATTGTTGAAAGTTGAAAGTGTCAGTTTCTCAGTCATGTCCGACTCTTTGCGACTCTATGGACTGTAACCCACCAGGCTCCTCTGTCCATGGAATTCCCCAGGCAAGAATACTGGAGTGGGTAACCATTTCCTTCTCCGAGGGATCATCTTCCTGACCCAGGGATCAAACCCAAGTCTCCTGCAAGCAGATTCTTAGCCATCTGAGCCACCAGGGAAGCCCCAACTCTGGTCCGAGCTACCGATACCTCTGGCCTCCAGCAGCTGTGGAATTCATCTCCCTGCGTGCCTCTTCATCCATTCTTCATTACAGAGCCAGGTGACCTCCTTACAATGCAAACCTGATTCTGTCACCCTTTTGCTTCAAACTCTTCAGTGATTTTCTGTTGTCTTTTCCACGATGCAGACCGCAGGACCATGTGAGCCCCAGCCCTGCCTCCTCCTCTGGCCTCCCAGGCCGTGCCCGTCGCTCCCTGGGCTCTGGCGGCACTGACTGTTCTCACTTCTCCGCGGTACTGGGTAACTGCCTGGCTCCTGCTCCCCCTGCCCACATTGCTCTTCCTTCTTCCTCCTACTCTCACGCCTTTAGATTTCAAAATCTTCTTTTGAAAGCCTTCCCTTACCACCAAGCCCCCACCTGAATTAGGTCTCCTTATTCTTTTATTCCATAGTATACTTAAAAGTGCTTTTAATTATACTTGGTTAATGTCCCTCTCCATTGTAGACCATGAACCCACATGAGGCAAAGGCTCTGAGTTGCTTATTATAGGATTCCAGCACCCAGTCCCTGCTCTGCTGGGCAAAGTATAGATTGAATTAATGAGTGATTTGAGAGTGAGTGAATGAATGAATTATGGTAATGATGGCTCTTTATACTTAGGTTATCAATATTCATCTTTATCCTCCCCTGCAGCACAAACCCATGAATCAAAGTCAAGCGTAAACTATCAAGTCCAGTTCAATACGAAGAGTATTTTTTCCTTAATTTTCAGGGTGTAAGCTGCATGGAGGAAAAAAGATTGAAAGGGAAGCAGGGTCTAATCTATGTCCTCCAACATAGGGAAGGAAATCCAGCATTTCTGTATTCATTCTGAATATCAAGCAAGAACTAGTCAGATCCACTCCATGAATAATTCCTTAACTTACTTAAATCACTTTGTAAGTATATAAGAAAAAAATCACCTTTGCATGGTTTTTAAAAAGGCAAATCATTTAGAGTCTTCCATGAGGATCTTAAAATGCTCTAAATGCAGTACGTATACATGTACTAAATCCAACATTAACCCATCTCTTTCCAGCTCTGAGAGTCCATCTTTAAATAAGTTTACAGTAGTATGTCCAAAAGTCTTATTCAAATTCTTGGGTTTAAGCTCAAAAGATATTAATCAAAGTCCAAGTAATTTATTAAACTGTAAGTGGCCATAAAGCAAAGTTAATGCCATTTGGCAGGCAGAGCAAACCAAGACATGGCTTGACCTATGAGCTTTTAGGACCCCCTTTGAAAAGTTGAGTGAAATCTCTAGGGAAGAGGTTAAAATTCAACTTTGTTTTATATACCTCTTTAAATACTTTACAGTGCAAACATGCTCCTGACGATCTAAGATCATGAGTGATAACTTACCAAACAAAATATTTCCTGAGTTTTCCCACGAGGATTTTTTTAAAAGTTCAAAATGCTATCTTCAGCAATGTGGTTATTATTAATATCCTTCCTTTTAAATCACAGATTTTTAAGGCAGTTGTCCTTTGAATTACAAAATCCCAAGTCCCAGGGATGTCATTATAATTATTATGTTAATGGGTCATTAACATTTTACTACTTATATTTGGCAGTTGTTTTTTCTGGAAAATTTCTCTTTGCTATATCAATATTTCAAAATTTAAGATTTACTGAAATTAAGACAATTTTTTTTTTTAAGTGATCAAGGCAGTGTTAGGCTGCCTTAGTTATCTATCACTGCATACAAGTTAACTCAAAATGTAGCAGTTTAAAACAACAAACATTTATTATCTTACAGTCTGTGGGTAGGGACCTAGATGAGGTTTAGCTGGGTGATTCTAACTCAGGGTCTTTTACAAGATCACAGTCAAGATGTTGGCAGGAAAGGGTCATTCTGAGGCTAGACTGGGGCTGATGGCTTCTTCTCCAAGGTCATGGTGGTTATTGTCCAGAGGCTTTGGTTTCACGTTGGCTACCGGGTTGGGGGCCTGAGTTTTATTCCACACTGGCTGTGGGAGTCTCTCACTCTCTTTCCATGTGGGCCTCTCCACAGGGCAGCTCAACACGTGGTTGTCAGTTTCCCCTAGAATGAAGGATCCAAAAGACAGAGCAACCAAGACAGAGGCCACAGTGCCTTTGAGTGATCTGGACTCCAAAGTTTCGAAGCATCGCTTCTGCTTTATTCTGTTTCTCAGAAATGAGTCACCAAGTACAGGTCCCACTCTGAGGGAGAGAAACCTGGAGTCCACCCCTCTTGATGGCAACAGTAGCAAAGAATTTGCAGATATATTTTTAAAAACCACCCCACAGGTAGTGGCTAAAAGCATGGGAGTTGGAATTGGGAAGGTACGTGTTTGAAAACTGATTGTGCTACTTACAGCTGCAGGTCATTGAATAAATTATTCAACCTCCCTGTGGCATAGTTTCACCAAATGTAGAATCAGGTGGCTCATGGGGGTTTTGTGTGGGATTAAATAACATAACATGAAAAAAGGCCTTGGAATAGCTTCTGGTAATAGTAAGTACTTTAATGTTGCCCATACAACAGTAGCTGGCGAAGCAAACTACTGAATGCCCACCAAGTAGAATAGACACAGTCCCTCGCCCTGTGCATGGGTGCTAAAGCAGTTCAGTTGTGTCCCACTCTTTGTGACACTATGGACTGTAGCCTTCCAGGCTCCTCTGTGGGATTATCTAGGCAAGAACACTGGAGTGCGTTGCCATGCCCTCCTCCAGGGAATCTTCCAAATCTAGGGCTCAAACTCACGTCTCTTTAAGTCTCTTGAACTGGCAGGTGGGTTCTTTACCACTAGTGCCACTGGGAAGCCTCCTTTGCCCCGTGGGAGCTTATAATCTCACCATTAGGAAAGTAAATCTGAATTTAGACATAGAAAAGTTAATGTGACATAGAAAAACTAATTTTCCTCTAGAAATCCAAGGGCTTCCTGAAGAGAACATGTAGTTCCTAAAGAGAAGTGTTCAGAAAAGCAGTCTAAACAAAATAAGGAAAGATATGATGGTTTAAATATGTTCGGTTGCCTGTTTGCTTTTTTTTTTTTTTTTTTTTTGAGACGAGAGGCTCTTCCTTCAACTTAATTTTTCTCAGAAGCGTCAAGTACAAAACAGAGGTAAGCACAGCACTCGGCAGAGGGAAGCCTGCAGTGCAGTCAGTGTGGCCCTCTCCTCTACACACCCCAAGGGCCCTGAGTTGGGGGCTTGCTGAAGCACAATTTGCAAATCTGCATGAATAGATTGTGTCTAGGTCACAAATACTAAGATCAAAGGTCAAATAGCCCTTTGACCATCCGATCAAAGGTCACGGTTTAAGCCCTTGCCAACCTAATGCAGTCATTTAAGGAAAGAAAACAGTTTCATAAATATGATCTGAAAGGTAATAATGCCTTTCCTCCTTTAAAAATGTGCAATGCTTCAAACATTAAAATCTGAAGGGATTACCTTTCAGTCAATCCCTGTTTATTCTTTCTAAGGACAAAAGACCATTTTTACATGATTGTTTCTGTGTATCTTCCTAGAAGTTTGATCTCATTCTGAGCCAATAATTAGTGTTTTACATAGATTGTGTTATTAGATACTAACTCTAAGCTTCCAACAACTTGTAATCAAAGCAAAAACAAACAAAAAACCTTAAAGCCTATTCTTTTCTGAATTTAGAATTAGAGGTTAGAGGGATTTCAGCATTGGTTAGCCCAGATATCCATGCTGTTTATCTTCCCAGAGTCAAAGTTTGAATAATTTATAAAAATTTCTTCTTCTGAATTTCATGACCCAAGTTCCAAAGCAACCAAGGGTAATTTTTAGTTGGGCTATTGAAGGTATAGAGATCAGTCAATGATTTCACTGAACATTCCATATCCTTCATGTAATATGTAAAAAAAAAAAAAAGTATAGAAGGACTGAGAAATAGAGGTTAATGAAGCAAAGTCAAAAACATTATAAAATAATAAAATATTTGAATTATGATAAAACATCAATGCCTGCTCTATTGAGGTGCTTAATTCTAAGCCTATTATTGACCCTGGATCAACTTTATTGTTAGAGCACAGGAACTCACTGGAAAAGACCCTGATGCTGGAAAAGACTGAAGGCAGGAGGAGAAGAGGACGACAGAGGATAGGATAGTTGGATGGCATCACTGACACAATGCACATGAGTCTGAGCAAGCTCTGGAGTTGGTGATGGACCGGGAAGCCTGGCATGCTGCAGTCCATGGGGTCGCAAAGAGCCAGATACGACTGAGCAACTGGACTGAACTGAATTTTCTGATGAGCTTCTTGGTCAGTGTATGCAGATATCAAGATAACAGTTTTTACAAATTGTTAGGCAGGTTCAGAAAATGTTTCACAGATCTAAGGCTGACAGTTAATCCAGATTAGTAAGAAATATACCATGCATGTTTCATAATACAGATTTGTCGATGACTGCATGGCTATCAAAAGGCACCAAGGAGAGGTGAGCAAGCAGGTGGAGAAGAGTGGGAGGGTGGGAGGACAGTATCAAGAGAATAAGCTCCAAAGCAGAAGACATATGTCTTCATTTTAACTGATTATTTACCACTTGTAAATCCCTGGGCAAGTAACAACTTCCCTGAGTTTCATTCCCTCATCTATCTAAGGGGCTCAAGGTATAGGCTATGTGACTCACAGCAGAATTAAATGTGACAAGTACACACAAAGCCAGGCAGATGGGACTGACTGGGTCATGTCTGATTTTGGGGATCCTGCTTCACATTTGATGTTCATGACACAATGTTCAAAATAAAATTTCTTCCAAGTCATCATACTGCTATGAGTAATTCTGAGCTAACTGATGGTGGCTGAGCTACACATAGCCCTACCAAATAGTCTTGTGCTTTTGATATATTTGTTTTGAGACCATACTCTGTGTTCAACATATTGTTGGAAACCAACATCATTGGATTTTCACTCATAGAACATACTGTTTAGTTACAAAGATTAGCTGGTTGAATATATAACAGCACCCTCATAAAAGAGTGTATGTGCAGTATTTTAAAATTTTATAATTAAATAAAGTGTGATACTCTGGAGTAAATTCTGAAATGGAAAAAGGACATTAGTGAAAACACCAAGAAAATGTGAATAAAGTCTGGAGTTTAGTTAATAGTTTTGTACTAATGTTGGTTTTTAAATTTTGACAAATGTATCATGATTATTGGTGTTAACATTAGGGGAAACTGGGCAAGGGACAGACAGGAACTCTACAGTTTTTGCAGCTTTTCTGTAAATCTGAAATTAGTCCTAAATAAAAAGTTTATTTTAAAAACTCATATTGTGCTATCCAACACAAGATGCCTGTCCCTTCCCCAACCCCTAATATGGCACACTGCCTAATTTCTCACTGCACCTGTATTTCTCTGCCTGAAGGTTCTCTCTTGCATCTGGAGATTGCTTTGCCCTCCTGAATGTTAGTGACCAGGAATTAATGACTGATGGAAATTGGTGGGTAAATATTCAAATTCTTTCAGCTTTGGGTGAGAGGACTCTGAGATGTGTATTTTGCCGGGGCTCCCAAAATCTCTCCAAGAAGATGACAAACTGCCAATGACAGTACCTTGCTTCATAACGTATCCTTTACTGGCTCCTTTCTCTTCCTGTTTTCACTCTCCCAAATAAACATTTATCCGGATTTCTTCTGTTATGGCTTTCTTCTGGGAGAAATCCAAACCAAGACACAATCAAGTGAAGACCCTACTGAATATATCAGTTTAAGGTCATATGGAGAGAGATGGGGTTGCCCAGGTGATGATACTGGTAGAGAACCCACCTGCCAAATGCAGGAGATGTAAAGACACGGCTTGAATCCCTTGGTCAGGAAGATTCCTGGAGGATGGCATAGCAACCCATTCCAGTATTCTTGCCTAGAAAATCCCATGGGCAGAGAAGCCTCACAGGTTATAGTCCATAGGGTTGCAAAGACTTAGACACAACTGGACCGACTTCGCATGTACAGAGAGAGATAATAACTGACCTAATTTTACCTCTGATCCCTCATTCCATACTATGAGGAAATCCCACCAAATTATAAATACACTAGGAATTGGCACATGAAAGCCATGTGTGTTTGGACGTGTGGAAGGGAAATAAATTTTTGGAAGAATGCTAACAAAACTTCCATGAACTACTAAAATGCATTCATTCAACCAAAACTTAGGAAGGATTTTCTATGGGATATAAAGTGAACAAGACAAAAGATGTGTACTATTAAAGAGCTTATGATTTTGTTGGTGAAGATGTACAAAAAAATAGAAAAACAAATTAATAAATAAGATTGCATTAGGTAAGTGGTAGGTGCTGTGATGAAAATAAAACAGAGATATATGATATCATCCCCTAGCTGAGGAAAGACTACTCTAGCTAGGGGTCAGAGAAGTCCTTTTGAGAAGGGGACGTTTGAGCTTGGGCCTGAATGACAAAAGAGAACTAGTCTTACATGGATACATATGTATATATATGTGTGTGTGTATACACACACACACACATTCACACCTCTATCATATTATAGAGTCAGGCCTGAGGAGTATAATGTCTTTTCATAAAGTATTACCTCTCTATACATCATAAAATATAGACCATCTGGTTATTAAAAATAGGAGGCTTACTTGTTAGATAAAATACTAAACTATTTGCATCTACAAATGAAAAGATAAGATGTCTGAGTTTTAAAATATTTAGGGACAATGTGGAAAGATTAAACTAGATTATCAAAATATTGATGACCCTGGAAGCTGAGTAATGGGTACCTGAGGATCAAAATACTATTTGTTTTACTTTGTTTATGTAAAACTTCCCACAGTCAAACACTTTTTTTAAGTAAAATGTATATCAAAGAAAAATAGAGAATTTCCAAAGTTATAGATATCCCACCTCACCAAGTTTTCATCAGCAAATTAGAAGTTCTGTCACGAACAGGAGTCCTGTGGAATCATGAAGGCATAAGGAGAAACTCTGGGCTATGTGATGAGAAAGGAAATTACAGGATATCCTTTCAATGGAATGCTGAGCCTCCAGGGATTAGCTGATCCTATGGGAGTCTGAGCCTTTGTCTTTGACTATGCTATTTTATAGCTTTTCAGAATCAGAAGTTAACTTGTAGAAATGAGCCACAAAAATAGTTTTTGTCCAAATAAATGCANACAGTTTTTACAAATTGTTAGGCAGGTTCAGAAAATGTTTCACAGATCTAAGGCTGACAGTTAATCCAGATTAGTAAGAAATATACCATGCATGTTTCATAATACAGATTTGTCGATGACTGCATGGCTATCAAAAGGCACCAAGGAGAGGTGAGCAAGCAGGTGGAGAAGAGTGGGAGGGTGGGAGGACAGTATCAAGAGAATAAGCTCCAAAGCAGAAGACATATGTCTTCATTTTAACTGATTATTTACCACTTGTAAATCCCTGGGCAAGTAACAACTTCCCTGAGTTTCATTCCCTCATCTATCTAAGGGGCTCAAGGTATAGGCTATGTGACTCACAGCAGAATTAAATGTGACAAGTACACACAAAGCCAGGCAGATGGGACTGACTGGGTCATGTCTGATTTTGGGGATCCTGCTTCACATTTGATGTTCATGACACAATGTTCAAAATAAAATTTCTTCCAAGTCATCATACTGCTATGAGTAATTCTGAGCTAACTGATGGTGGCTGAGCTACACATAGCCCTACCAAATAGTCTTGTGCTTTTGATATATTTGTTTTGAGACCATACTCTGTGTTCAACATATTGTTGGAAACCAACATCATTGGATTTTCACTCATAGAACATACTATTTAGTTACAAAGATTAGCTGGTTGAATATATAACAGCACCCTCATAAAAGAGTGTATGTGCAGTATTTTAAAATTTTATAATTAAATAAAGTGTGATACTCTGGAGTAAATTCTGAAATGGAAAAAGGACATTAGTGAAAACACCAAGAAAATGTGAATAAAGTCTGGAGTTTAGTTAATAGTTTTGTACTAATGTTGGTTTTTAAATTTTGACAAATGTATCATGATTATTGGTGTTAACATTAGGGGAAACTGGGCAAGGGACAGACAGGAACTCTACAGTTTTTGCAGCTTTTCTGTAAATCTGAAATTAGTCCTAAATAAAAAGTTTATTTTAAAAACTCATATTGTGCTATCCAACACAAGATCCCTGTCCCTTCCCCAACCCCTAATATGGCACACTGCCTAATTTCTCACTGCACCTGTATTTCTCTGCCTGAAGGTTCTCTCTTGCATCTGGAGATTGCTTTGCCCTCCTGAATGTTAGTGACCAGGAATTAATGACTGATGGAAATTGGTGGGTAAATATTCAAATTCTTTCAGCTTTGGGTGAGAGGACTCTGAGATGTGTATTTTGCCGGGGCTCCCAAAATCTCTCCAAGAAGATGACAAACTGCCAATGACAGTACCTTGCTTCATAACGTATCCTTTACTGGCTCCTTTCTCTTCCTGTTTTCACTCTCCCAAATAAACATTTATCCGGATTTCTTCTGTTATGGCTTTCTTCTGGGAGAAATCCAAACCAAGACACAATCAAGTGAAGACCCTACTGAATATATCAGTTTAAGGTCATATGGAGAGAGATGGGGTTGCCCAGGTGATGATACTGGTAGAGAACCCACCTGCCAAATGCAGGAGATGTAAAGACACGGCTTGAATCCCTTGGTCAGGAAGATTCCTGGAGGATGGCATAGCAACCCATTCCAGTATTCTTGCCTAGAAAATCCCATGGGCAGAGAAGCCTCACAGGTTATAGTCCATAGGGTTGCAAAGACTTAGACACAACTGGACCGACTTCGCATGTACAGAGAGAGATAATAACTGACCTAATTTTACCTCTGATCCCTCATTCCATACTATGAGGAAATCCCACCAAATTATAAATACACTAGGAATTGGCACATGAAAGCCATGTGTGTTTGGACGTGTGGAAGGGAAATAAATTTTTGGAAGAATGCTAACAAAACTTCCATGAACTACTAAAATGCATTCATTCAACCAAAACTTAGGAAGGATTTTCTATGGGATATAAAGTGAACAAGACAAAAGATGTGTACTATTAAAGAGCTTATGATTTTGTTGGTGAAGATGTACAAAAAAATAGAAAAACAAATTAATAAATAAGATTGCATTAGGTAAGTGGTAGGTGCTGTGATGAAAATAAAACAGAGATATATGATATCATCCCCTAGCTGAGGAAAGACTACTCTAGCTAGGGGTCAGAGAAGTCCTTTTGAGAAGGGGACGTTTGAGCTTGGGCCTGAATGACAAAAGAGAACTAGTCTTACATGGATACATATGTACATATATGTGTGTGTGTATACACACACACACACATTCACACCTCTATCATATTATAGAGTCAGGCCTGAGGAGTATAATGTCTTTTCATAAAGTATTACCTCTCTATACATCATAAAATATAGACCATCTGGTTATTAAAAATAGGAGGCTTACTTGTTAGATAAAATACTAAACTATTTGCATCTACAAATGAAAAGATAGGATGTCTGAGTTTTAAAATATTTAGGGACAATGTGGAAAGATTAAACTAGATTATCAAAATATTGATGACCCTGGAAGCTGAGTAATGGGTACCTGAGGATCAAAATACTATTTGTTTTACTTTGTTTATGTAAAACTTCCCACAGTCAAACACTTTTTTTAAGTAAAATGTATATCAAAGAAAAATAGAGAATTTCCAAAGTTATAGAAATCCCACCTCACCAAGTTTTCATCAGCAAATTAGAAGTTCTGTCACGAACAGGAGTCCTGTGGAATCATGAAGGCATAAGGAGAAACTCTGGGCTATGTGATGAGAAAGGAAATTACAGGATATCCTTTCAATGGAATGCTGAGCCTCCAGGGATTAGCTGATCCTATGGGAGTCTGAGCCTTTGTCTTTGACTATGCTATTTTATAGCTTTTCAGAATCATAAGTTAACTTGTAGAAATGAGCCACAAAAATAGTTTTTGTCCAAATAAATGCAAATTAGTTGTATCCATGGGATGTAATTGATTATTTCCCTATAGATAGGTCAGAGTTTACAAATTCATTTCAACATTCCTCTACTGTATCTACATTTGTGTGGTTCTCCTTTGAAATGACTATGACATCTTTTCAGTTCAGTTCAGTCGTTCAGTTGTGTCCGACTCTTTGCGACCCCATGAATCACAGCACGTCAGGCCTCCCTGTCCATCACCAGCTCTGGGAGTTCACTCAGACTCATGTCCATCGAGTCAGTGATGCCATCCAGCCATCTCATCCTCTGTCGTCCCCTTCTCCTCTTGCCCCCAGTCCCTCCCAGCATCAGAGTCTTTTACAATGAGTCAACTCTTTCCATGAGGTGGCCAAAGTACTGCAGTTTCAGCTTTAGCATCATTCCCTCCAAAGAAATCCCCAGGCTTATCTCCTTCAGAATGGACTGGTTGGATCTCCTTGCAGTCCAAGGGACTCTCAAGAGTCTTCTCCAACACCACAGTTCAAAACCATCAATTCTTCGGCACTCAGCTTTCTTCACAGTCCAACTCTCACATCCATACATGACCACAGGAAAAGCCATAGCCTTGACTAGATGGATCTTTGTTGGCAAAGTAATGTCTCTGCTTTTCAATATGCTATCTAGGTTGGTCATAACTTTTCTTCCAAGGAGTAAGCGTCTTCTAATTTCATGGCTGCAGTCACCATCTGCAGTGATTTTGGAGCCCCCCAAAATAAAGTCTGACACTGTTTCCACTGTTTCCCCATCTATTTCCCATGAAGTGATGGGACCAGATGCCATGATCTTCGTTTTCTGAATGTTGAGCTTTAAGCCAACTTTTTCACTCTCCACTTTCACTTTCATCAAGAGGCTTTTGAGTTCCTCTTCACTTTCTGCCATAAGGGTGGTGTCATCTGCATATCTGAGGTTATTGATATTTCTCCTGGCAATCTTAATTCCAGCTTGTGCTTCTTCCAGCCCAGCGTTTCTCATGATGTACTCTGCGTCAGGTTCCTTCATTAATCAATACCTATATTATTTTACATCTGTTTGTTTTCTATCATGGTTTTACCTTTTAAGAAAATTAACCTTTAACAAAGAGAAGCAACTTTAAAGTGTTCCAGTAATAGAAGATGTGCACGTAGATGTCAAAATCTGCAAGTTTTTTCAAAGTCAAGGGCTGAAACACTCATTGGCGTTTGTGCTCATCCCCCTAGGTTCTCACGAGTCACGGCGCATCAATGTAGGCTGTTCTGTCCTCAGTCCCACCTCCCCACCTCTGTACAAGCCCCACCACCCCAACTGGCCAACTTTCAATCATCCCTTAACTCACCAAGCAGCACTTTGCCTACGCTGACAGACAGCAATCTCTCTGACAAACATATATATCCAGAAATGGCTTATGTTACTGATTTTAAAAGTTGAATTTCACAAGCCACTGATAATCATCTGGATATATCTTTCATTTCTGTTGTATGGTAATAGTCTAGGCACATTAGCAGAGAAGTCACAAGAAACTAATTTCTGGCCTCTTCTGAAGGAGGAAATTTCAACAATTCAAGCAAAAAAAACACTTCAAGGACTCATTAAAGCCTTGGGTTGATCAGAGAAAGCAGAAGGGGGGAAAAAGCAGCAATTGGTATCAAATAACCTTTTAGAAGGAAAAGTTTTAAGGCTCGCTCTTAGAGCAAGATGGTGCTGCTGGTCATCCATGTGAGCCAGGCATTGTTTGGATTCATTTAAACTACATCAACTTTCCCATTAAGAATCACTAACCCCCCTTTGCAGACAAAGCTCAGAATGATTCATTAACTTGCTGAGAGTTGTAAAGGTACTAAATGGCAGGGAAAAAGTGAAAACGTTAGTCGCTTAGTCATGTCCAGCTCTTTGCAACCCCATTTGCGACCCCATGAACTGTAGCCCACCAGGCTCCTCTGTCCATGGAATTCTCCAAGCAAGAATACTGGAATGGGTTGCCATTCCCTTCTCTAGGGGAGTAAATGACTGAGCTGGATTCAAATCTCTTCAGACAAGCCAGATTTGTGTGACCCAAAGCCTACTGCATGCCCTTTCCAAAATGCCAGCCTACCTTTAGGCTTCTGCAGCCGGTGCCACCCCAGAAGACATCCACCAGCCCTGACTCACAGGCAAGTCTCTGTGTGTTCCCAGGAAAAAGAACTGCTGGTCAAGTGTCACTTGTCTTAATCCACAACCCACCCACTCATGAATGATGAAGATAAACCACATTGCTAATAAACAACAGAGTAAAAGTCAAGGTTTATGAGTGGGACTGGGATGTAGCAGAAAGAACTCTTGAAAGAAAGCTACAAGAAAGGCGCTATAAATCTGGCACTGTCCCTGGGGAGTTTAATGCTGGGGAAGTCTTGTCACTCCCATTTCCTCATCTATAAATAAAGGGAGGATGTTAGATTCAGCTTTCAGCAAGGGTCTACTAGCATTCTCCTTTGTGTAGAGTTGCCTCAGGCATTACAGAGATTTAGCATCCTGACTCTAGGCACTAAAAGTTCATTAATCCTTCCAGTCCTTTGAACAACCCTATTTTCAAATGCCCCTATGCCCTGCTTAACAGAATCGTTGAGAAACACTGGTGAAGGATCTCAGATTCTAGGAAACTCCATGGCTCTGTAGGCCCAACACTGTCAGAACAAGGACGTGTCAGGCAAGTGGGGCTGGAGGAGGAAATCCCAGGGCAAGTCTACCATCGCAGGGTCCATTCAAGATCATATTCTTCAAGGGAAACCTCAACGTGGGCATCTTCAATAGACTTCTTGGAATATTGCTAAAGAAAGAAGTTTTAAAATTGAATTTACATAATGTTCACACAAGAGAAGCCTACAGAGGCGCCGGCGAGCGCCACGACTGTCTAGCAAGGACTAGGTTCAGGATGGCCACGTCCCAGCAGCCATCCCAAGGCAGGGGCCTCCATGGCACATCTGTAAATCCATAATTAGTGAGGAGAAGGGCTTCCAGTGGGAGACCAGTCCACAGCCTGCTACACCCCTCGGGTTCCCTGTTAACAAATGGCCCCGGGAGCTCCAGACATACCTCCTAGAGCTCAGTTTCCACCCTTCTCACACACAATGTCTACCTAGCCAAACAATTCACTGTATTTTAAATACTGGCCCTGGAGCCACTTTGTCCATAATGCCTCACCTCAAATGCTTTAGCTAAAAACAGATCTCCCTTCACTCTAAATAAATGTCACATTTACATTCTGTAATATAATTTTTCATTAAATTGTGTACTTGTCAATACATAGACACCCCATGTACATTATTAGTGTTGCCTTCCTAACTTAATTGCTCGGTCCTCAAATCAAAGGTTGGAGAAGGAAATAGCAACCTACTCCAGTATTCTTGCCTAGAGAATCCCATGGACAGAAGAGCCTGGTGGGCTGCCGTCTATGGGGTCACACAGAGCCGGACACGANCGCTGCTGCTACTGCTGAGTCACTTCAGTCGTGTCCGACTCTGTGTGACCCCATAGACGGCAGCCCACCAGGCTACCCCGTCCCTGGGATTCTCCAGGCAAGAACACTGGAGTGGGTTGCCATTTCCTTCTCCAATGCATGAAAGAGAAAAGTGAAAGTGAAGTCGCTCAGTCTGTCCGACTGTTAGCGACCCCATGGACTGCAGCCCACCAGGCTACCCCATCCATTGGATTTTCCATTCAAGAGTACTGGGGTGGGGTGCCATTGCCTTCCCCGGATGAGATCTCTAGTCTTTCCCAATCTACTGTTTTCCTCTATTTCTTAGCATTGTTCATTTACGAAGGGCTTCTTATCTCTCCTTGCTATTCTCTGCATTCAGCTGGGTGTATCTTTCCCTTTCTCCCTTGCCTTTCACTTCTCTTCTTTTTTCAGCTATTTGTAAAGACTCATAAAACAACCACTTTGCCTTCTTGCATTTTTTCCCTTTGGGATGGTTTTGGTCACTGCCTATTGTATAATGTTATGAACCTCCACATAGTTTTTCAGGTACTCTGTCTACCAGATCTAAGCTCTTAAATATACTCTTTACCTCCACAGTATAATCAAAAAGGATTTGATTTAGGTCATATCTGACTGGCCTAGTGGTTTTCCTCTCCTTTCTTTAATTTGAGCCTGAACTTTGAAATACGGAGCTCATGATCTGAGCTACAGTCAGCTCTGGGTCTTATTTTTGCTGACTGTACAGAGCTTCTCCAACTTCAGCTACAAAAAATCTAATCAGTCTGATTTTGGTATTGACCATCTGGTGATGTCCATGTGTAGAGTCATCTCTTGTGTTGCTGGAAGAGGGTGTTTGCTATGACCAGTGCGTTCTCTTGACAAAACTCTGTTAGCCTTTGCTTTACTTCATTTTGTACTCCGAGGCCAAACTTGCCTGTTACTCCAGGTGTCTCTTGACTTGTCTCTTGACTACTTTTTCATTCCAATCCCCTAGGATGAAAAGGGTATTCTTTATTTGGTGTTAGTTCTAGAAGGTCTTGTAGGTCTGTACAGATGTTCACAAAAGGTGTTAATGACATGGATAATGATGGTGTGGTCACTCAACCTAGAGCCAGACATCCTGGAGTGTGAAGTTAAGTGAGCCTTAGTACAAAGTTAGAGGAAGTGATGGAATTCCAGCTTAGCTATTTCAAATCCTGAAAGATGATGCTGTCAAAGTGCTGCACTGAATATCTTAGCATATTTGGAAAACTCAGCAGTGGCCACAGGACTGGAAAAGGTCAGTTTTCATTCCAGTCCCAAAGAAGAGCAATGTCAAAGAATGCTCAAACTACCGCACAATTGCACTCATTTCACACGCTAGCCAGGTAATGCTCAAAATCCTTCAAGCTAGGCTTCAGCACTATGTGAACTGAGAACTTCCAGATATAAAAGCTGGATTTAGAAAAGGCAGATGAACCAGAGCTCAAATTGCCAACATTCATTTGATCATAGAAATAGCACAGGATTCTAAAAAAATATCTACTTCTGTATCACTGACTACGCTAAAGCCTTTGACTGTGTGGATCACAACAAACTGTGGAAAATTCTCAAAGAGATGGAAATACCAGCGTACCTTACCTCTTTCCTGAGTAACCTGCATGCAGGTCAAGAAGCAACAGTTAGAAACGGACATGGAGCAAACTGGCTCAAACTGGGAAAGGAATACGTCAAGACTGTATATTGTCACCTTTTAAATTTAACTTCTATGCAGAGTACATCATATGAAATGCCAGGATGGATTAATCACAAGCTGGAATCAAGGTTACTGGGAGAAATATCAACAACTTCAGATATGCAGATGATACCACTCTAACGGCAGAAAGTCAAGATGAACTAAAGAGCCTCTTGAGGAGGGTGAAAGAGAAGAACAAAAAAACTGGCTTAAAACTCAAATTCAAAAAACTAAGATCACGGCATCCAGTCTCATCACTTCATGGCAAATAGGTGGGAGAAAGTGAAAAGAGTGCTAGATTTTCTTTTCCTGGGCTCCAGAATCACTAGGGACAGTGACTGCAGTCATGAAATTAAAAGACATTCACTCTTCAGAAGGAAAGCTATGATAAACCTAGATAGCATATTCGAAAGCAGAGACATCACTTTGCCAACAAAGGTCCATACAGTCAAAACTATAGTTATTCCAGTAGGCATGTATAGATATGAGAGTTAGACCAAAAAGAAGGCTGAACACCAAAGAAATGATCCTTTCAAATTGCAGTGCTAGAGAAGACTCTTAAGGGTCCCTTGGACGGCAAGGAAATCAACCCTGAATATTCACTGGAAGGACTGATGCTGAAGCTGAAGATCTAATACATTAGCCACCTGATGCAAACAGCTGACTCACCCTGATAGCTGGGAAAGACTGAAGGCAGGAAGAGAAGGGGATGACAGAGGATGAGATGGTTGGATGGCATCACCGACCAACTGACATGAGTTTGAGCAAACTCTGGGAGATAGCAAAGGACAGGGAAGCCTGGCATACTGCAGTCCATGGGATCGCAAAAAGCCAGACATGACTTAGTGACTGAACAAATACAACAATATCATTAGTAACATGTCAGTATTGAATGTTTATTCTATGACAAACAAAGACTGTTTTGCACGTGTCCCTATTGGAAATATGGTGCTGCCCTGATAAAAAGAAATCCTTCCTCTTCATTCTGCTGCTCTTTCTTTAGTCTTTCTGACTTGTTCGGTATAAAATTGGTGTCTTTTCTGTCATCATCATCTTGGCAGGGATCCTGGTATCTTCCCCCCTTATGGGAAGAAACCATTGTAGAGGGTTTGTCTTCAGGAATCTTTTCACAATTTCTCATTCACCTATGCTTTTCCAGGCTCTTCTTTACTTTGCTTTATCAAATTGAGGTTTCTCCTGGGTAACAATAACATAGCTTAAAGATGTCCAAAGAAGCCACTGATAGGGTGAAGTGGGATCATATGCCATCATCCTGACCAAGGACAAAGCTGACATCTGACTGACACCAATCATAACCGGAAGTCTAACTGAGGATTCATCAGCCATCCTCAAACTTGAGATGAGGTATTTTCTGCAACACAGTAGCACCTTCTAGTTTAACGAGCATGAGAAGAAAACTTTGTAAGACTCCATTTTGTAATGATCTCACTACATTTTTGACATGACCACTCAAAGATTAAAAAAAAAAAAAAGGTGGATATAATGTGATGCTTACTATGATAAAGGATATTTTTAAGCAAGAAAAAAATGAGTTTAGACTTTAGACTTTATCATGTGTCTAATATACTAACAAGTGTTAGTCACTCATTTGTTTTTGACTCTTTGTGAGCCCAAGGACCGTCGTCTGCCAGGCCCCTCTATCCATGGGATTCTCCAGATAAGAATACTGGAGTTGGTTGTCATTCCCTTCTCCAGGAGATCTTCCTAACCCAGGGATTGAACCTGGGTCACCAGCATTGCAGGCAGATTCTTTACCATCTGAGCCACCAGGGAAGCCCTATACTAAAGGAACAGAGAGGGAGGCCTCTCTTAAGGTTTTTAATTATATATTACTTTAAATGTTTTATTTTGTAAACGACTGAGGATACAATCAAGGAGTTATTACAGCAAATGTCTAGCATAGCAGGCTGTCCACCATAGACCAATACATCAAAGCACCTGTTCAATTTGCAAGCCCTTTTGGTTCTAATGATGACTGAGGGATTTACAGGGTACTTTCTACCACTGGTGCCAAATCTCCATGAAGCGAGCATTTTCCTTAGGATACATTTTCCACTTAGAAGCCCAGCCAGCTGAGGATAGACTTGTTTATGTTTAAACAAATTCACAATCTAAGAAGTCTAGTTCACTGGGATTATAATGACATTCTTCTAAAGAAAACTAACTGAAGTCTGCTGCTGCTGCTGCTGCTAAGTCACTTCAGTCGTGTCCGACTCTGTGTGACCCTATAGACGGCAGCCCACCAGGCTCCCCCATCCCTGGGATTCTCCAGGCAAGAATACTGGAGTGGGTTGCCATTTCCTTCTCCAATGCATGAANTTTTTTTTTTTTTTCAAAGAAAACAAAAACACTAACTCTAAAAGATACACGTACCCATATGTTCATTGCAGCATTAGCCAAGATATGGAAGTAACTTAAATGTTCATTCTCGATAGATGAATGGACAAAGAAGATTAGATAGATAGATAAAGATAGATATACAATAGAATATTACACAGCCCTCAACCCACAGTGAAATCTTGCCGTTTGCGGCAACATGGATGGACCTAGAGGATCTCATGGTAAGTGAGGTGAGTCAGATAGAGAAAGGGAAATACAGTATGCCTTTATTTACATGTGGAAGCTAAAACACAAAAGAAATGAACAAATATAACAAAACAGAAATACACTAATACATACAGAGAAAAGATGATTGCCAGAGGAGAGAGGAAAGAAAACAAACCCCTGAGATGGTAACTACGGGAGGTAATGATTTCTAATTAGCTTGATTGTGGTGATCACTTTGCAATGTGAATTTATGTGAAACAACCATGCTGTACACCTTCAATGCATATTTTTGTCAATTATATCTCAATAAAGTTGAAAAAAGAAAAAAAAATGTATCCTTCACCTGGATTAAGCTTCTCTCTGCTGGAGAAGGAAATGGCACCCCACTCCAGTACTCTTGCCTGGAAAATCCCATGGGCGGAGGAGCCTGGTAGGCTGCAGTCCATGGGATTGCTGAGAGTCGGACATGACTGAAAGACTTCACTTTGACTTTTCACTTTCATACATTGGAGAAGGAAACGGCAACCCACTCCAGTGTTCTTGCCTGGAGAATCCCAGGGACAGAGGAGCCTGGTGGGCTGCCGTCTATGAGGTCACACAGAGTCGGACACGACTGAAGCGACTTAGCAGCAGCAGCAGCCAGCAGCTGCTGGTTAAGATCACGCTCAATTAGGAAACGTGGAGGCGGTGAGGATCGGTGTGGGTGACCAGCTTTTTCTTCCTGGCCTGCTCATCTTGTTTCCCTCTACTGTGCTGGCCAGCCTCTAACTCCTCCCAGTTGACTCAAGGAGATGGGAAGATAAAGGGAATAGAGAGGTTTCCACTAGAGCTGTACTACTGTCGTCTGGTTTGGTGCCCTCTGGGTGTGTGGCTCATGTTCAAATGCTCACCCCCCCACCCCCATACATACACACAGCATGGATGTGTAGTGTAGTCTTCTGTGGTTTGTAGTTTTCTGCCCTGGACTGTGCTTCCTCCGGCTGGAACCTATGACTCCTTCCTGGTTCCAAAGTGCACCCCACACATACCCTCTACTGGGTTATCTCATTCCCTGGGACGGCCTCTGGGCAGAGTCCTCTTCAAGACTGTGCTTCCTCTTGGGAAACTTATGGATGACCTGTGGTGAGACTTGCATTTCTTTGTCTCTGGAAGTGCAGCTGGTTTGCCTTCTTCCTCTATCAGCGAGAAGTGACGTGAAGTTGCTCAGTCATGTATGACACTTTGTGATCCTATGGACTGTAGCCTAACAGGCTCCTCCATCCATGACATTTTCCAGGCAAGAGTACTGGAATGGGTTGCCATTTCCTTCTCCAGGGGATCATCCTGAGCCAGGGATCAAACCCAGGTCTCCCAAATTGAGGGCAGACGCTTCACCCTCTGAGCCACCAGGAAAGCCCCAGAAGCTTTAACTACCATGTCTCTTATATTTTTCTCAAACATCAGCCCTCACCTTCCAACAGACATGTGAAAAATTCTCTGCCCCATTCCCTGGCACCTCTCCCTGGGAAATAACTTCCAAAGAAAGGGTTCCCATTAGTTTTACTAGATCTTCTCTTATAGGTCCTATAAAGAGGACTTGAGCTAGTGGCTGCTTTTGTAGGTATAGTCTCTTAGTATGCAGAGCACTGGTTGAGGCAGACCACAGCCCTGTTGTTACTGATGTCAGGAAATGTCTCATTTACCTTCCTCGTATGCACTCAACTTAAGAATCTTCTGCATGACGTTTTTTTCAACTTGAAGGTTCAAGGCTTGGACCCAACTCCACACTCATGGGTCCTGTTGAATCAGCTCAGATCAAATCCCCATCTGTGTGTGCTCAGCCTTCTTTCCTGGGCCTGAGCAGGGATCTGTGTTTCTCTCCCTTACACTGTTCTGGCCCAGGCTCTTGGCCTGCCTACCACACATTCCAGCACACNATGAACTAAAGAGCCTCTTGAGGAGGGTGAAAGAGAAGAACAAAAAAACTGGCTTAAAACTCAAATTCAAAAAACTAAGATCACGGCATCCAGTCTCATCACTTCATGGCAAATAGGTGGGAGAAAGTGAAAAGAGTGCTAGATTTTCTTTTCCTGGGCTCCAGAATCACTAGGGACAGTGACTGCAGTCATGAAATTAAAAGACATTCACTCTTCAGAAGGAAAGCTATGATAAACCTAGATAGCATATTCGAAAGCAGAGACATCACTTTGCCAACAAAGGTCCATACAGTCAAAACTATAGTTATTCCAGTAGGCATGTATAGATATGAGAGTTAGACCAAAAAGAAGGCTGAACACCAAAGAAATGATCCTTTCAAATTGCAGTGCTAGAGAAGACTCTTAAGGGTCCCTTGGACGGCAAGGAAATCAACCCTGAATATTCACTGGAAGGACTGATGCTGAAGCTGAAGATCTAATACATTAGCCACCTGATGCAAACAGCTGACTCACCCTGATAGCTGGGAAAGACTGAAGGCAGGAAGAGAAGGGGATGACAGAGGATGAGATGGTTGGATGGCATCACCGACCAACTGACATGAGTTTGAGCAAACTCTGGGAGATAGCAAAGGACAGGGAAGCCTGGCATACTGCAGTCCATGGGATCGCAAAAAGCCAGACATGACTTAGTGACTGAACAAATACAACAATATCATTAGTAACATGTCAGTATTGAATGTTTATTCTATGACAAACAAAGACTGTTTTGCACGTGTCCCTATTGGAAATATGGTGCTGCCCTGATAAAAAGAAATCCTTCCTCTTCATTCTGCTGCTCTTTCTTTAGTCTTTCTGACTTGTTCGGTATAAAATTGGTGTCTTTTCTGTCATCATCATCTTGGCAGGGATCCTGGTATCTTCCCCCCTTATGGGAAGAAACCATTGTAGAGGGTTTGTCTTCAGGAATCTTTTCACAATTTCTCATTCACCTATGCTTTTCCAGGCTCTTCTTTACTTTGCTTTATCAAATTGAGGTTTCTCCTGGGTAACAATAACATAGCTTAAAGATGTCCAAAGAAGCCACTGATAGGGTGAAGTGGGATCATATGCCATCATCCTGACCAAGGACAAAGCTGACATCTGACTGACACCAATCATAACCGGAAGTCTAACTGAGGATTCATCAGCCATCCTCAAACTTGAGATGAGGTATTTTCTGCAACACAGTAGCACCTTCTAGTTTAACGAGCATGAGAAGAAAACTTTGTAAGACTCCATTTTGTAATGATCTCACTACATTTTTGACATGACCACTCAAAGATTAAAAAAAAAAAAAAGGTGGATATAATGTGATGCTTACTATGATAAAGGATATTTTTAAGCAAGAAAAAAATGAGTTTAGACTTTAGACTTTATCATGTGTCTAATATACTAACAAGTGTTAGTCACTCATTTGTTTTTGACTCTTTGTGAGCCCAAGGACCGTCGTCTGCCAGGCCCCTCTATCCATGGGATTCTCCAGATAAGAATACTGGAGTTGGTTGTCATTCCCTTCTCCAGGAGATCTTCCTAACCCAGGGATTGAACCTGGGTCACCAGCATTGCAGGCAGATTCTTTACCATCTGAGCCACCAGGGAAGCCCTATACTAAAGGAACAGAGAGGGAGGCCTCTCTTAAGGTTTTTAATTATATATTACTTTAAATGTTTTATTTTGTAAACGACTGAGGATACAATCAAGGAGTTATTACAGCAAATGTCTAGCATAGCAGGCTGTCCACCATAGACCAATACATCAAAGCACCTGTTCAATTTGCAAGCCCTTTTGGTTCTAATGATGACTGAGGGATTTACAGGGTACTTTCTACCACTGGTGCCAAATCTCCATGAAGCGAGCATTTTCCTTAGGATACATTTTCCACTTAGAAGCCCAGCCAGCTGAGGATAGACTTGTTTATGTTTAAACAAATTCACAATCTAAGAAGTCTAGTTCACTGGGATTATAATGACATTCTTCTAAAGAAAACTAACTGAAGTCTGCTGCTGCTGCTGCTGCTAAGTCACTTCAGTCGTGTCCGACTCTGTGTGACCCTATAGACGGCAGCCCACCAGGCTCCCCCATCCCTGGGATTCTCCAGGCAAGAATACTGGAGTGGGTTGCCATTTCCTTCTCCAATGCATGAAAGAGAAAAGTGAAAGTGAAGTCGCTCAGTCTGTCCGACTGTTAGCGACCCCATGGACTGCAGCCCACCAGGCTACTGCGTCCATTGGATTTTCCAGGCAAGAGTACTGGGGTGGGGTGCCATTGCCTTCCCCGGACTGAAGTCTAGTCAATAACAAAAGATGCAAACCCTAATCAGAGCAGTAAACACACCTGGAAGTTTTAAGGACTCTGTAGAAGAAATTATCTACTGATTTGGGAACGGAGTATTTGAAGGTGAGAGGCTAATTAAAAACACACAGCCCAACAATTTGACAAAATCATCGCCTTCCTATGAATCATTATTCAGTAAAATGGGGACCTGACCTAAGGGTTCAATTGCCTATTTTAAAAGGTAGTAAGAAACACCCAACAAGGAAGTTGAGACTAAGCAATGACCCTCTCTGTCATCCTTCTTTTAAGAGTCTGGTACTCTTCATGGAATTTGTTTAGCTCAAAGAAAAAAAAACAACAAAAGAAAAGAAACTACTTCAGGAAGACCTCCTGCATTAGACTATGATGAGCTGGTATTGTTTAGAAATGGGAGCTGGAAGCATGGTTGTGATTACATTTTTATCTGTTTTACATAATTGATTTTTAAAAATTAATGGTAAGGGAAGAGAATCATTAAACAGTATTTCTTGATGCTTATATCCAAAATTGTTGCACACTGTTAAATAGATGATATAAATTATAGCTCAACTGTCCAAGGTAGCCCACATTAAGCCAATTACACTCTTTCCACATGGCTGTGTCTACAGCATTCAGCAGAGTGAAACAATAAAAAAATGAATCACATTTATTTTGTGCTCTTGAGAATCCCACAGCCTAGCAAGGAAGACAGATATGTAAAGAGTAGACTAAGAGACTGAAAATGAGTGAAACAGGTGTTCCTACAGATGTTCAAGCAAAGTCCAAAAAGATCTGAGAGAGAAATTCAATAATTTAATGGACGCAAATATAGCTCTGCAAAAAATCCTAGGAGATCATCTTGATAACTCCTCTCTTTTTGTTGTTTATTTGTTATTAACTTGTGAGAAATATGAAGCTCAAGAAAGTTAAGTAGTCTTCAAAAATTACAAAGCCTATTAGAAGCAGAGGTGAAGAGACCTAGGTTTCCTGACACCTACTTTATTTCACATTATGTCATCCTAACTGGCCGGGGAAGGCAATGGCACCCCACCCCAGTACTCTTGCCTGGAAAATCCAATGGACGCAGTAGCCTGGTGGGCTGCAGTCCATGGGGTCGCTAACAGTAGGACAGACTGAGCGACTTCACTTTCACTTTTCTCTTTCATGCATTGGAGAAGGAAATGGCAACCCACTCCAGTGTTCTTGCCTGGAGAATCCCAGGGACGGGGGAGCCTGGTGGGCTGCCGTCTATGGGGTCACACAGAGTTGGACACGACTGAAGTGACTTAGCAGCAGCAGCAGCATCCTAACTGGCAGGTTTCTAATATAAAAGCAGAACTTTGGTTTAGAAATTATATATTCTAATAGTTATCAGTAGATCTGCTATATTTGAGGGAGGAAGGTGAATAAGAGGTAGGGAGTAGTGAAATAGATTTTAAAAATTGTTTTTATTGATGTATAGTTGATTTACAATATTTTGTTACTTTCAAGTGTACAGCAAAGTGGTTCAGATACATGTATTATATATATCTTTTTCAGCTTCTTTTTCCACACAGGTCATTACAACGAAATAGATTTTTGAACTTTAAAAAATGCATTTTATCATTGATTATTTCCTCTCTTTAAATGAGGAAAGAATAAAGCAAGGAAGAAAATGTAATATGGATGGAGACCTTAAAGCAAGAGGGATGGATGAGGACTGTTACTGCAAACACACAACACACACACACGAGGGAGACGGTATGGACAATTGCATGTAAGAGCACAAGACTCGCATGGCCCCTTGTCCTGACTGAAGTTTGCGCACAAGTAGGATCTTCTGATAGGCCCAGAAGTCAGTCTTTGTCACAGGTTAGTTTTCTCTCTTTGCCAAGAAGAAATGGTCATTTCTTTCACATCCAGACTTGCTGATATAAACAACACTGTCATCATCATCAAGCATAAACACTTTCTGCAGAAAGACAGAAGAATCTCAGCTGTGCCATATTCTCAGCTGGTAGCAGAGGAAACTCATAATTTAGTCGGGAAGCCTCAGCCAGATACACAAAAGAGAAATCAATCATAACAGACAGGTGTCTAATACCGAGTCCAGGTCGTAAATGCTACATGTGGAAACGCCTCTGTCCTGGCACAAAAATACTCACAGAGGAGAAAATACTCACTGGCAGTAGGCACAAAATATTCACAGAGGAGAAAAGTCATTCTCAGTGGAGTTAATTTGCATGTTGGTAGTAAAGTTCAGACTCAAACTGGGCTCAGATGGGTCCCAAAGCTGTTGCCTTTGAACCACACCCTCTCTCCTGTATGGACCAGCTTTGCTTCCTCCCTCCAAGGTGAGGACTTGTTAAGTGAGGAGTATCAGGGAGCTCCCTAACTACTGAGATATAACTGCTCCAGACTTCCCTGCGGCATCAGCAAGCATTTATCTCCAGAGGAAGACAAGGTTGTTGACTCAGTTCATGTCCTATATGTACATCTTCAACCCCAGTTGCCTGAGGAAGTGTCTCTGTCTGATATACTTTCACTTCATTTAGGGACAGACAGCATAGTGCCTAGGACTTGGACAGAACAAGCCTTCAATAAATGCTGACTGCGAGCACCAACTCACACTTGTTAAAAGAATATCTCACAACGTCATCTCTACCTGTCTGTAATGTGCAGCTGCAATTTGCTCATTTTCAGAATATTCTACATCTGCTATTCAGGGCTTGGTATTCCTTGATAGTAAGAAATGAGAGAGCTGCATGTAGAATTCTATTCACCTAAACAGTATTATATTTTCCACAGATTCACTGGGAGTTCAGGCATGAAAAAAAGTCTTGAAACTATTATATCATAATATTTTGACTGTAGATGGTTAATAATCTGAAAAGAAATGAGTTGTTTACAGGTTTGAAATTAGTGAACAGTGTAATGAAATGGCTAAAAGAGCTCATGAATATTAAGCTGATTTAATTGGAAGGACTGATGCTGAGGCTGAAATTCCAATACTTTGGCCACCTCATTTGAAGAGTTGACTCATTGGAAAAGACCCTGATGCTGGGAGGGATTGGGGGCAGGAGGAAAAGGGGACGACAGAGGATGAGATGGCTGGATGGCATCACCGACTCGATGGACGTGAGTTTGGGTAAACTCTGGGAGTTGGTGATGGACAGGGAGGCTTGGAGTGCTGTGATTCATGGGGTCACAAAGAGTCAGACACAACTGAGCGACTGAACTGAACTGAACTGAACAGATGTAGAATGTCCAGCACTCGGGATTTCACATCTATGTTTTGGATGATATACATTAGGAAAGATGGTGAGAATGTGGACTCAAAGGCATATTGGTCACGGCAGAAACGTGTGGCACTCCACAGTGGGTGAGGAACAACTCCGAGAACAGGCGAAAAAGAATTCAGGAAGAAGGAGCAGGCTATTTGTTCTCTATACAGCACTTAAAGGGATGAGAGATTAGATTCACTGTATGTGGTTCCAGTTTAGGCCAGTAAGCAGAAGAAAATGTTGATTCAGTACAGACAGAACTTTCTAGTCATGAATCTCTCCTAGAAAAGACTGGCTAGTGAGGAAGCAAGATTTTCATCTGATTATTTCCAAGAAGAGCTCAGCTGGTCCACTAATAGGGATGGCTCTGAAGTGGTGGTTCTTGCCCTTGGTAGGGAGTTACCTCTAAAGTCGGTGATCATACTAATCAACCATGTTATTGAGTATATTCTTTATACTGTCCCAGGTTTAAAAAAATATATCACTTTACCAAAAAGACATCCTGTATTGCCTTGTTTACCCAGCTAGCAAAGGTATGACTCTAGCCTTAGAACACTTCGATTCTTATCAACTCAAGATTCAGAAAATGATTAGGTGATTTGAAAACTCATATTATTTAAGTCACTGCCACAATTTACAGAGTTTTCTTTTTCAAAAAGAAAAAGAGGTGATTTGTATGGACATACGTGAACATGCACACAAAATAGAAATTAGTTTCATTATTGACATACTTTTTAAAAATGTATTCTCTGAAAGTAAATCAAAACTCTGGAATTGTGCAGTTTACCAGGGGAATGTCCAGAAGCTTAAGGTTAGTAGATTTAAAAAATACAACCCATACCTTTTTACTAAGCTAACCATTATGCTGTGCCTTATTCTCAGTGTATCACTCAGATCTGTCTTTATATTAACACTTACTAGCAGATAGCCAAAAAGGTTTGCCAAGCTGGACCAACTTTAAGATTTGTTTCCATGTTGGGGTGCTTCATGTGCTTGGCAGAAGCAGACTGCAAAGAGGGTTCATTTGTTACATTATGCTATAAACATTATGTCTTGAGCTAACAAGATACTCAATATGACAATTCCATAGGTTACTAAGCACTATAAACATCTGTTAACACAGGCACCAGAGATAGCACAGAGAAGGCGTCTAATAATAGAATCCATTTAAAAAGTTTATGATGTGGAGTCTGCTGTTTAAAAACTAACAATCGAAAGCATAGCCCCAAACTCTGCCTAAAACAAATATTTTCCAGGCAAAGTTGTGCTCAGTTTGAAACAAAAAATGCACCGGTGTCGTCACTTTGTCAATGCATTTATAGATTTTCATTTCACACCTCTGCCCATGAAGTCCTGGTTTTCCATGCTATTCAGGAGATTTAAACTATAATTTCACTGTGATATATTTACTCCAAAAGAAAAACTGAATGTTGACTCACCAACTTTCCTTAGACTCATGTGAAGCAAGAAGTTTACAAGAGGGAGGAAGAAGATGAGAGATGGGACATACTTAAGCCACAAATGAAGTTTTCCAATGGTCTCTGGCTTAAAACACATCCTTCCAGCTCCATCTAAAGTCCATCTGAAGGGAAACCATCAATGACCCAGACTCCTTGAAATCTAATCTGGCAACACTGAGCTTTGCTTTTATCAGAAGGAAACAATCCTCAATCACATAAAAGATGGAACCAACAACTCTCGTCCACTAAATTTTATTTCGTTTCTATCCAGCATTTAATTTCTAGAAATGTTTCAATACTAGTTACCTGCAACGTCTATATAGCCTGGAATCCCCAGAGAAGAGGACTTCCAAGATGACAACAACTGCTCAGGGCACAGAACTGCCACGGTGAGGAAAGGTGAGTGCCTTCCCAGGCACACACGCCAGGGAGCCTAAACTCCCCAGAGGCTGACTACTGCACGCTGGGAATCTCAGATCCACCGATCCAAATTGCGTCCGCGTCTCCGGGCTTCCGGACCCACACACTCACACGTCTCCTAGACCCTCAGTCCTCCTGTGCAGGTCTCCTGAGAACTCCAGAAACCTCTACCACCAGCCCTTGGATGGCAACGGGATTAGTATTTTAAAGTCTGTGGTACTTAAATCCCGTTCAGCAACTCCCGCGACTTCCCAACCCTCTGGCTTCCCGTTATCTTTCCCTGTCCCTTCCAAGGTCTTCTGGCGGCACAAACAGAGGGGCCTCACCTCTCCGGCCTCCTGCCCCCAACTCCCCCGCACACCCTACTGGCTCAGGCTCCGACACGCCCCCCACCCCCAGGAGCACACATGGGCTCACACTCACAGCGCGCACGTAAACACCCATTCAGCACGCAGACCCCCCGCAACCGGCCACCGACACCCGCAGCGCGGCCCCAACAGGCGTACCCCCCTGCTCCGGGTTATATATAAAGCACTCACCCCAAAATAGACTTCCCTGTGCACCCGCAAATCGGTGACCCTGCTCAGCACCCTCCCACTGAGCACCGCGACTCTTCACCCCAGATCCAACACTATCCCACTCACCCGCGGCTCTCTTGCCTCGAGCAGTTCTGTCAAAACTTTGAGCCTGGTCGATTTCATAACCACAAGTGTGTCTAGGACTGGAGGAGCTCGGCTCGCCACGATCTCCACCCACCTCAGCTCATGCGGACTGCTGGCCGTGACTCTAGCCCCAGCTCCGTCGGTGCCAATGTCCCGGCTGCAGCCTGCACAAACGCACAAAGGGTGGTGCGCTTTGGGGAGGAGCGCGAGGGGTAGAGGCGTACAGCCGGACCACCTCCTCTCTCTTGCTCTCTCCCCTCGCAGCCTGGGACCTCTCCTCGCTCAGCAGCCGAGCCTCTGCAGTTCCTGCCCCAGCCTGGCTGACTGATGGTGTCAAACAGAAACGCTCGCAAAACTTCTAAGACCTAAANGCAATCAGTTTCCAAACTCCTACTTGCTGGGGCATGGTGAAAAGATAGTTAAAAGTGGGAAGAACTTCATTTTAGAGGTTAGAAAACAGAGGCAGGAGAGATGAAGTAATTTACCAAGGACACAGGCATGTTAGAATAGGAGTGTGTCCAGACCCTGGAGCACAGGGAGGCGGGTATTCAGATACAGGCCTCAGCCCCCGGATTGTCCTTGTGTGCAACCTAGAGAATGGGGCTTTTAAATGTCCTGAGCGGGACATCTGTCAAATACGGGCCTTTCCACCTCATTCCACTGCAGGGAAAGTAAAGTGAGAAGCTGTCAACGTGCTTTAGAAAGTCAGTATCGTTCTGCACAAGCCTGTCATGTTGTTAAAGAATCAAGCTCTAGTCACCACAGGCTTTTCTATACAGAAAGTTCAAAAGTCCAGTTCCAGGTTGTCTGAGATCTGACAGACCAGCGCGTCATGCTATCTTTTTACTGTTTAACTTTATTACTGACAGCCACTTGTAATGTCATTTATTTAACAGCTTGGGTTTACTAAATTATATATATGTATGTATGTATTTTACAGGATTCCGAGACACAAAGCCAAATTTATACCCAGAGAAAAATGTTTAAGCAACAACTTAAAGAAACCAAGCTTCTTAGCACTAGAATAAAACAAAAATCCCCAGGGCATGGAAAATAGTACCGGGAGGGGACGGGGGACGGTCTGGAGGGTGGGTGGCAAGAATGGAAGAAACACAGAACCAAGGACTTGGGGGCAGCAGATGTCGCGTCAGATACCCCTGTTTTTAAAGGAAACAAGGAAGTGGAAAATTCTGTTCTTTGGAGTCCTTTCTGTTGCTCAGCTGTGGCTCAGCAACCCAACTGCCCAAGGCAAAGATACCGAGCAGGAAAGGAGAAGGAAGATTCTAGACGGAGTGTGGATCACACTGTCCCATCTCGAAGCAGGTGTGTGTTGATCTTGAACTGGTCCTTCCCCAGCTCTTTCCCCTCCATCATTAGACTCAAGTCTAATCAGGCTTCCTTTCCCTCAGTGGCTAGGTTGTGTCCACAGCACATGGCTTCCCTGTCCTTCACTATCTCCTAGAGTTTGCTCAAATTCATGTCCTTTCCCTCAGAACCACCCTAATCCTTTGACTTCTGGGGTTATATACTCCTAGAGCAGGAGTGCTTATCAGTGTCTGGGGTTTTTAAAAGGGGAGTTGCCCACATAGAGATTAGGGCATAGGCAGGCAGAACACCTGCTGGGTGGTCACTGCTGCTGCCAGGTTGGCTGAAAGGGCAGTACTGACAGGAGTGGAAATCAGGCAGTCCTAGAATGCTGACTCCACTCCTTCTGAGATGACCTTCCAAGTTGGCACTTCAGACGCTGGCATCGCCAAATTCTCTCTTTACATCACCTCTGTGCCTTCTTATCCTTGCTCCCCCTTCTCCCCCTCAAGTCCAAACTTGATCTAGTCTAGCAGGTGCCAGATGGACTCACGAAATAAATATATTCTAAGTTCTGGTGGGCCATGCTTAGCAAAGAAAGATTACCTTCTTTCTTCCTCTGGGTTCACCTGGAGTCTTCATTCTGTGAGGCAGGGGAACTGACTGCTCCATCTTTGAGAGACAGGTCAGCATGCACTAAAAATATTGGTTAATATAAAAAGTTATGGAACCATACATAAAATTGTAGCTTACATGAAAGGCTGTCCTCTTTAAGCTCCGTGAATAAAGATCCTTCGATCTCATATATGATCCTTTTAGGTCTATCATAGTATTTGCCTCTTTATATTTTCTAGATTATGAGGGGAAATATATCAGATACTGAATTAATTCATTTGCTACAAGTTAAGGCATGACAGAGTACCTTTAACTTATGAAACATGAAGTTGTACTTACCAAGCCTTCCTGTCTGCCTGAAATATTCTACTTTGACCAGATAGGGAGATTCTCCTTAACCTTCAAATTCCAACTCAGTTGTTTCATGCTTGACTTTTCCCAGAGGTGGAATTAATTATCCCTGTATCTGTGTTCTCATAGGTCTTTATACCTACTTTTATTAAATATTTCAGTTTTTATTAATATGTCTACTGTTCACATTAATTATGAGGCCTCTGAGGGAGGTACTATATATTCTTACAGTTTGTATCTAAAATGTCTGGGTTCCCAGAAAATGGTAGGATGCCCAATAAATATTTAATCAAGTTGAATGAAAATATAGAGCTTCCAAATTTGTATCTCAAACCTAGGTCTTTATACAGAGCTCCAGACTGCCACCCTCAACATTTTACTATACTCCATGTTCAGAATTGGATCTCTTCTTGAGCCCTCTATACCTAGCACCTGGTCCAAACCACCATCATCTTTTCTGCCTGGGTTACAGCTATTATTTCCCAAATTCTACTGTTCCTGTTTTGCTAGAGAATTTAAACCATAACAATATTTGCTGGTAAAATTACTAATATTCTAGAGTCCCTTGGACTGCAAGGAGATCCAACCAGTCCATTCTGAAGGAGATCAGCCCTGGGATTTCTTTGGAAGGAATGATGCTAAAGCTGAAAGTCCAGTACTTTGGCCACCTCATGGGAAGAGTTGACTCACTGGAAAAGACTCTGATGCTGGGAGGGATTTGGGTCAGGAGGAGAAAGGGACGACAGAGGATGAGATGGCTGGATGGCATCACTGACTCGATGGACGTGAGTCTGAGTGAACTCCAGGAGTTGGTGATGGACAGGGAGGCCTGGTGTGCTGCGATTCACGGGGTCGCAAAGAGTTGGACACAACTGAGCAACTGAACTGAACCAAACTGAAAGGTAAAACACACTTACTTTAAAGGATTTTTGAAAACTAACACTGAATTCCCATCCACCAGGTTCTTTCATTTAACAAGTACTGGAAAGGCTGCACCATGACAGATTTGTTCTAGGAACTTAAGATGCATCAGGGAACAAAACCTACCTGACATGCTCACAGAGACCTTGCCTTCACGGGACTCGCATTCTAGTTGGGGGAGACAGTGAACAATAATAAAGATAATAAATAGGTGAATCACTGAAGAGCTGCTCAGAGAAAACTATACTAGGATAAGGGGTTCAGGAAAGCCAGGTAACATGTGGAAAAATGCTGGGAATGTCTTCCTCGCCCAGGACTCAGCAGCATATTATGAAGTTGAGCATGTGATGGTTGTGAACATTCTACAAGAGCACACTTGACTCTCCTCACCCTGTCCCTAGCCTTCACTCCCAATTGCATTGGTTGAGAGGGTGGCAGGGGAATCATGAAGGGAAGGAAACGACTGAGGAATGAGTTTACCCTTTCTTTCCTCTGTTGAAAGCCAACAGGGGAAAAACTATTTCCTAATCTGGAAATTCTTAGCCAAGATTTATAAGGAGATCCCAGAGCCAGTATTAGAGCTTGTAATCACCATTTATTTTATGAATCTCAAAGAATAGGTATTTCAATTCAGAGCTCTTAAAAATTAAGAAAATATGATTGCCTTGATTCTGGGGAGATGGTAATGAACAGGGAGGCCTGGCGTGCTGCGATTCATGGGGTCGCAAAGAGTCGGACACGACTGAGCGACTGAACTGATGACTCTCTCTGGTGGAGTCAGAGTCACTCCCAGGAAAGCTCAGGGCCTGGGCAACGCCATCCATATGCAGCTAGCTGTTAGAAAGGAACCAGACAAGACAGGTCTTAACAGAGACTCATGAATGAATGTTCCCCTTTAAATGATTTAAGTGTAAAGATTTTTTAAAATGTTTCAAATATTTTGAGATTATTTTCTCTACCCTGCCACTACATGCAAAAGCTTGTTTTTAAAAAGTAGCTGATAGACAATCCTCCAGCTTCTGTCTGGATAATTATATTGATGTGTAACCCGTTAGCTCCCTCATTGGAAACCAAATTCCATTCTGTGATCACACCATTTGTTAAAAGTACTTTAGCCGGAATCTGATATTCTACTATGATACCTGATTCTATCTCTAAAGCACATAGGGAAAAACTAGAAATTTAAATTTGTTTTTTTCCATGAGACACACTTTCTCCATGTCTCACCATAAGTTACCTCTCTTCCAGGCCAAACACATGGAGGTCTTTCCACTACTTCTCATGTGATGAGTTTTTCAGACCTTATACCATCCTAGGCCTCTGCCTTAATTATATTCCAGTTCATCAAAATCCTTCATAAATTACTGATGCCAGTATCAAATTCAATCCCATTATGATCACCACAAGATAGAGGAGAGCTATGAACCTCCAACTAGGTTTTCTGGAGTAATGGAAATGGCAGAAGTCTTGAAGTCTGAGAGATGTGGTGGGACCCCCACCTCTGATCCAGCTTCCATTGTCCCTCAGCCTATGCTCCATGGAAGTGAATTTAACAGTCTTACAGGGCATTTTCATCCTTTCTTTGCTTTCACATTCAATCATCTCCTACTTTTTGTCTTCACATATTACTTGGTTCTTTCTATTTATCCTCTTTATTTTTTAAAAGAAGAGGAAATTAAAAAAAGGAATGTGAATGAGAAAGTAATCTAAGCAGATATGAAAAAGGTTTTCATAGCAACTTTATAGAAATTAGGCACACAGGATATTTCCAGTCACTAAATAAACTATCTAATTTGCTAATTAGACTTCTCCAAGGGTATTGTGAAAACCCAGGAGGAGGAATACTGATCCCTTTGCGTACCAAAGGAATAGAACTGCCTACTACCTGGTGTCTACTCAGTGAAGCCAGGAAAGGTCAAGGTGAGGGGAGGAACTGCTGGAGAATTCCTGGCTGGGAAACATGCTTAGGCAGGGCTAGGACTATTGAGGAGAGAGAGGGCCTGCAGTGTAACAGCACTTTCCTCAAGGTCACCGGCCCTCTGCAGCACATGCTGAATGAGGTAAAGGCTGAGACCTATTAACCAGAGGAACCCATGATGTCTTGGATGAAAGAAATTTTGAGAGCTAAGTCAAACAGGTCTCAACTGTTGTAGACAAATAGTAAATCACAATGTCCGTCAAAATTAAGTTTGTTTCATAAAATTTGTTTCTCATATGTTTTCCTAACATTATAGAGTATTCCAAGCATATTCACAGCAATTATGTCAATGTTTCTTCATAGCAGTCTTATGAAGAAGGTGTGATTATCCTATTGTGAGCAAGCTGATGAGAGAAGCAAAACAACTGGACCAAATCATTCAATGAGGTAGATGTAAGGGTGGAATGGGAACCCTGAGCCTTTCTGGGTCAGGTCCATTCTTGAGACTCCTCCACATCCTCTCCAGTTATCCACACCAGTCAACCATTTTGTGTTTTTAAACCAGCAGACCACAAACATCTATCTGAGACAAAAAGCTTTAAAAAATTTCCCACATATATGAATATTAATTTTTTAATTATTTGGAAAGATTACATTAAATTATTAACGGTGGTTTTCTCTGTTGTTATTCTTTTCAGTGGCTAAGTCATGTCCCACTCTTTGTGACCCCATGGACTACAGCTTGCCAGGCTTCCCTATCCATCAGCAACTTCCCAGAGTTTGCTTATTCTTGTCCATTGAGTTGGTGATACTATCCAGGGCATGAAAAATTTTAGAAAGTTGCATGGAGTGGGGGAATGAAAGAACAAGGACTTTTATACTTTTACACTCTAGTTTTCTTTTTTTTTTTATTACTGAGGTATAGTTGATTTACAGTATTAAGTTTCATATGTACAACATAGTGATTCACAATGTTATAGGTTATAGTCCATTTCCAGGTATTATAAAAGTTTTCTTTTAAATGAGGGAGCATAAAAGCTGAATCTGCATAGCACAAGCTTCATCTGTATCAGAAGCTGAGTGTTCATATTATCCTAAAATTCTGCACTTGATAAATGCTGGAATGGCAAGCTCCTCCAGCAGATTAAATGTGTAATTTGCTTTAAAATAATTTGATTCATAAGCAACATTCTAGAAACACATCCATTGTATAATGTAAGATGAGGTACATCTTCTCATCAATTTATTATATAATTTTTATGTATAACAATAGACAGTTTTTATTCTGTATGCCTTATTATCTATTTTTTATTTATTTCCTTTTTTTTCTATTTAATGTTTTCCTAGCCCCTTTCTTCTGAAAAGGAAGTGAGGTGCCTGCTGGAGGATAATGGGCTCTCCAGTGGCTCAGACAGTAAAGAATCCACCTGCAGTGCAGGAGACCTGGGTTTGATCTCTGGATCAGAAAGATCTCCTGGAGAAGAGAATGGCAACCCACTCCAGTGGGTATATTAATATACCTTATCAGTTAGGGTGTGGAGAAAAAGACATTCTTATTCAATGTCAATTAAGACTGTAAATATGTACCACAGCTTTCTTATCCATTCAGGGCTAGTACACTGAGATGACCCAGAGGGGTGGTACAGGGAGGGAGGAGGAAGGGGTGTTCAGGATGGGGAACACGTGTATACCTGTGGTGGATTCATGTTGATGTATGGCAAAACCAATACAATATTGTAAAACAATTAACCTCCAATTAAAATAAATAAATTTATATTAGAAAAATAAATTCAAGTATGAAAAAAAAAAGAATGTAAATAGGTAAAAATCTGTCCTCAGGACAATTAGACATGTTGATAAAATTTTAAATGCATGTATCCTGTATCCTTTTATCNTGGGGAACACGTGTATACCTGTGGTGGATTCATGTTGATGTATGGCAAAACCAATACAATATTGTAAAACAATTAACCTCCAATTAAAATAAATAAATTTATATTAGAAAAATAAATTCAAGTATGAAAAAAAAAAGAATGTAAATAGGTAAAAATCTGTCCTCAGGACAATTAGACATGTTGATAAAATTTTAAATGCATGTATCCTGTATCCTTTTATCCAGAAATCCCTTTTAGAGGTATATACTTGTAAACTCACAAAATTTCATTAAGTTATATGAATGAAAGCAATGTTAAAATGATTCCATATTCTTTATTTTTTGACTTTTAAAAAATGGTATAGTGTTTCTATAGAGAGACATGTAATTTTCATGTAGTCATACTTACCCACTTGTTTATCAAGGACTAATCCTCACTTAGTTAACTCTGACTTGAGATAAGACCAAATACCACCACTTTTCATTTCAAGAAGCCAAACCAAAAAAGCATTCACTCACTTACTCAAAATAAAAGTAGAGATTTTGATCTCAGTTCTACCTGACTTCAAAGTCTATGACATTTTCACCTCATTATACTCAATCTTGAAATGTTGAAAAGATTGAAACTTTGAAAGTAACTCAGGGATTACCACCACTCTTTTGCTGCTGCTAAGTCGCTTCAGTCGTGTCTGACTCTGTGCTACCGCAGAGATGGCAACCCTCCTGGCTTTGCTGTCCCTGGGATTCTCCAGGCAAGAACACTGGAGTGGGTTGCCATTTCCTTCTCCAATGCGTGAAAGTGAAAAGTGAAAGTGAAGTCGCTCAGTCGTGTCCAACTCTTAGCGACTCCATGGACTGCAGCCTACCAGGCTCCTCCGTCCATGGGATTTTCCAGGCAAGTGTACTGGAGTGGGGTGCCATTGCTTTCTCCGACCACTCTTTTAATTCTTATCAATTTGGGGGCCGCCAGATGGGAGAAAGGATTCTTAACTGCTAATGCATAGATCTCCTTAGTGTGGTCATTTATTCCACCTCTTAGTTTTTGGTATATAAAGTATGCACCCAAATCTTTCTCAACCTTAGGATGTTAGACATATTTCCATGTTTGGAAATTTATCTCTAAAGGTATTAATGTTTTCAGTGATTTCCAAATGCTGAATTAACACATCAGAAAGATTGATAAAATAGCTAATCAACTAGAACCTACTGTATAACATAGGGAACTCAATATTCTATAATAACCTATATGGGGAAAGAATCTGAAAAAGAGTGGATATATATATATATATATACACACCACTTTGCTGTATATCTAAAACTAACATAGCATTGAAAATCAATTATACACCAGTACTAAAGATTAAATTAATAAAATATTGATAACATCTAGGATGACAAATGCATTAGAAAAGGGGTGTTCCCAGATAATTATGGTTATGTATGATTAGTAACATTTTCAAAAGGTACTTGGCTACATATATAAAATTTTAAATTCTGCAAACCCTTTGAACCATCAATTCTACTTCTGGGACTATTCTAGAGTAACATTTACCCAAGTACAAAGACATATGGACGATATTTACTCCATACTTAGTGGCAATAGAGAAAAATTGATGATGAAATGCTCCTTAGTATAATCAATTAAATCAAAATTTTATACAATGGAGTGGGATGCAGATATACAAAGAATGAGATGTATCAGTCTCCATTGGCATGACTTCTGTTACTGATATATTTTAAAAGTTGTAGAAACTAAAGGATGAACCAACTTTTGTAAAAATGCATAGCAAAAGATCTAGGTTACCCCTAGAGAGGCGAAATGGGGAAGGGCACGTGGGGAAAGGTGAATATTCACTCTGTATTTCATATATTTTGTGTTCTATTTGAATTTTTTCCAATGAGTATTTAAAACTTTCAGAAATTCAGTCTTCATGTAGTTTTGTTAGGTTTTTTCCCCTCTTGTGAGCAAAGTCAACTTCTGTAATTTTTTTAAAGAGCAATAATTTTTACAAAGATGAAAGTAATACATCTGCTTTGGTTTAAGAAACAGGTACTGTAGCCAAGTGCTGGGATAAACTTTTGACTCAGACTAAGTCTGAAATCTCTCTTCCATTAACAACACAAAGCAATAGATTAGAGAGTTTTACTTTCAATAAGAATTGTTTACATTAAAATTTGGCTTTTCCATTAACTCAACTTTCTGGAGAGGTCTTAAAATCATTCAAGCAAAAATGAGTCACAGAGAATGACGGTTGTGTTACAAATCCCCATGAGGCCTGCCTTGGCATCATGTAAGCCCAATTTACCTGCATACTGTGAAAAAAAGGAAGAGTTTAAAGTGGGATAAGGCTGGTCACTCATTGCAGCTCCCATATAATCAATTTCTTTTATTTCTTCTGTGAGCTGGCACCCCATCTCTGAGCCTAGTAAAACATCATCTTGGTGTAAGTAGGGAGGAGACATGCATTCTTTCCTGGGGAGGAGTTGTCAGAATTCTTGGCACATCTTAGGTTAAGGTTGGATTATGCTATCATGGTAAAGGGTTTAGCTCAGGAGGTCATCTGTACTTTGTCAATTTATCTGAGCACAGGATTTGCTGGAAAAACTCTGTATCTCTTGCTCCATAGAAGATTTCAAAGAAGACATGATAGCTTTTCTGCTTGAATGTTCTGCATATGCAGTGCTTTGTGATTCTTAAACTTCTACGCAAACTTTTAGTTAGAGGCTGAAGATGATTCTTTTAAAAATAGAAATTCTAGATGATGCCAGACAAGAGGCTGGTCTGATTAGGCCTGAGGATGGTGTTGGTGTAGTTTAGATTTAGAAGTTAGAAACTGGTGGAAACACTTCTGGGTCATTACAGTGAGAGGTTTTAACAGTGTCATACAGAGGCAAATCCTAACAGACTGCAGACCCTACAATTTGCTTCTTCTTGGACTCAAACCCTACAATTAGTTTTCTGCCCCAAAGCCAGGGACATGAAACCGACTCCACTGCCTTTCCACCTGGTCTTCCCTGTGTAGAACAACAGAGACAGCTCAGAAACAGCAGAGCTGTGACAGGTCGTTCAAGTGAAGTCATCATTCCCACATAACAATGACTGTCAAAGAAGGAAGAACATTCTTTAACTTTTGTGAAATTAAGAAGTCACTAAGCTACTGAAAGTGCACAAAGTCAGAATTAATGAAAGAGCAGTTGAGACTGATAATTTTGTAGTATTATCAGTAATGTGGTCAATTATTTGATGGAAAAGCCATTTCAACCTACAATTGGACGAAACTCAGATAAAAGAAACCCAAGCCATAAAACAGCTAAGAAGGAAACTTGCACTTACCATAAAAGCAGTTGCTTAAGCCGTGTTAGACCAAAGGTTTTACCAGTGCCTGTGTACAGAAACTGGAAGCTATTATCTGAACCCCAGCTGTTAACGTTATTTCATTGCATATAATGTCATATATAGTCAAATGTACATAATTCTTATTTCAATCATTCTTAATTCTGCCTATCTTTTTAAGGAACCCAGTCGGAGACGGATATGATTTTAGGAAGGCATCTGTAGCATTCAAGAAAATGCTCAGATCTCCCTCCCAGAGAACTTAGTCCAAGAACTAAGGTTGGCAGACAGCCTCCCGAGGCCCAGCCTTTGGATCTGCCATAATTTTCACACCACGGCTTCATTTTCTTTAGGCTATACCCAGCCAGTGACTGGCAACTAGAGCTGAGCCATTTCTGCCCAACACAGGCTCTTCTAAAGGGCAGGCTGTGTTCTGTGGCTCCCCAGTGACCTGACTGATGCAGTGTCCATGGGATCGCAATGAGTCAGGCATGAGTAAGCAACTAACACTTTCATTTTCTAAAAGTTCTTTTAAATTTTACATATATTTTTGAAGAACTTTTTGGCACTACTTAAAAGCTTGTTCCAACAAGAGTCATCACTATCTGAATGTGTTTTAGATTATATACTTACAAG
>SJYX01003182.1:196433-226249 GCA_006410675.1 Oreotragus oreotragus
TTGGCATTGCCTTTCTTTGGAATTGGAATGAAAACTGACCTTTTCCAGCCCTGTGGCCACTGCTGAGTTTTCCAAATTTGCTGGCATATTGAGTGCAGCACTTTCACAGCATCATCTTCCAGGATTTGAAACAGCTCAACTGGAATTCCATCACCTCCACTAGCTTTGTTCTTAGTGATGCTTTCTAAGGCCCACTTGATTTCACATTCCAAGATGTCTGGCTCTAGATTAGTGATCACATCCTCATGATTATCTGGGTCGTGAAGATCTTTTCTGTACAGTTCTTCTGTGTATTCTTTCCACCTCTTCTTAATATCTTCTGCTTCTGTTAGGTCCATACCATTTCTATCCTTTATCAAGCCCATCTTTGCATGAAATGTTCCCTTGGTATCTCTAATTCTCTTGAAGAGATCTCTAGTCTTTCCCAACCCTATATGTTATGTTATCTCTAATTTACAATATACAAACTGGGTTTTAGAAAGGATGAGTAGCTTGCTCAAGGTTACATAACTAGCTTTCAGTTTAGCAAGGATTCTAAGGCGGGTTAGTCTGACCCCAAGTCTGTACTTGTATATACACATGGTACACCCTTCCTGAATGTCCTAAATATAGATGGGGCCATGCTACACAGTAATGCAACATTGGGCAAGTCTCTTTACTTCTTCAGGAGAATTTATAAAACAGGCAGGGTGAGTTGGCCTTGAGCTCTAGACCCTCTCTGGGGTTCCTTCCTGCTCGAACATTCCTTTGCTCTATAGCTAATCTGGATAAGCTCCTACCAAAACACAGTCTGAAAAAAATTATATGCAGTGTAGGGAGCAAGCCTCTGCACATGCTGATCGGGTGTGCCAAGTCTTCTGAAATGTTCTTAAATGTCTATTCCTTGTTCTACCTTAAAACAGAGTATATATGGCAAGAAAAGAAAAACGTTGTTTATAGCTTTGATGAATAGGTGTCCTGTGCTCCTGTTAAGGAGTAAATCTAACTTTAAAACCATGAATAAATCTCAAAACCAAGACATTATAATTTAAAATGAATGAATAGCTGTAAACTATATATAAAAATGCAACTGAATTCACCTGAAAGTTAAAAAAATTTTATCTCCTGCAAAATTGAAATTCGTTTTCCTTATTTATAAATTCTAATTTAAGCAGTAGTATTTGGGTTATAGGTATCTGATTTCCTCTCCTGCACTCACCCTAAATTTTCTAGTCTGATAATAATGCTACTGCTGCTACTGCTAAGTCGCTTCAGTCGTGTCTGACTCTGTGCAACCCCATAGACAGCAGCCCACCAGGCTCCCCCATCCCTGGGATTCTCCAGGCAAGAACACTGGAATGGGTTGCCATTTCCTTCTCCAGATAATGCTGCTGCTGCTGCTGCTGTGCGACCCCATAGACCGCTGCCCACCAGGCTCCCCCATCTCTGGGATTCTCCAGGCAAGAATACTGGAGTGGGTAGCAATCTATAATAATGATGGTATCTGAGATAAAGGTATTTGTATCTGGAAATGGTCACTTCAAGACTGTTCAAAAATCAGCAAATCATCCAAATAGAAAGCCTTCTATATGCAGTATGCTATAAATTATTTTTTCTCTTTGAAGGACTGGCATTTCAAATTTATCCTGTGCCTGAAAATATACAATTTCCATGTAACATATAGTCAATTTCATGTTTGCATTAGCAAATTGATGCCATGTGAGCAAAGTGTTGTATAGGCCAGGTGGCACTATGACACAACCATATAATTTCCTCCTCAGAGGTCTCTTCAGTTTTATTCATTTACTCATATAGGAAGCCTTGAATAGATTTTCTGGCATTTTGGATATAATAGAATGTTGTTGAATAACTTGTTCATTCCCCACTTGTTAATTATCACACACAAAAAAATAGACATTGAAAAGTTAATATTTAACTAGAGTCCCCAAAAATGCCGAGCCCAGGATTTAGTTTATAAAATTACTCTTCTCATGTCTTCTCTCCCCATCTGTTATTCTTATCTTATCATCCACTTCAAGTTCAAGCCAAAATGTCTGCTAAATGGACCTTCCATTGCATGTTTATTATTTCTTTAAAGTCAAATCTAGCATCATTTTGAAAGCATACTGAATGATCAAAATGAATTCTGTAAAGCTCAGTCTTTCTTTCCTATTTTTTTCCACAGTGACAGCTGGAATAGAGATGCTTTCAAGAACAGAGAAAAATTGCTCCTTCTTTCTATGGATGCACTAAGCCAGACTTGAAAAGATCATTTCCTTTTCTTTTCCCCATGAGGGGAAATAACCCAGATTTTAATTTGGCAAATGTGCCTGTGAAACAAAACTGAGTGATCTCAGTTTATGTGGATGGTCTCCTTTTGACACACCATAACCGAAATGAAGCTGAGAAACCTAGATTTTTTTCTGGTTAAAACAAAGAAATAACAAAAGTAAACAGGATAAACAAGCTCTTATCTTGCCAGAAGTACACATATGCACCCAGTTCCTGGAGGGGCTACATGGCTGATATGGCTTTTGTTCAACAGCAACTAATAGCAAAATGGGGGCTTCCCTGCTGTCTCAGAAGTAAAGAATCCATCTGCCAGTGCTAAAGTCAGGAGCTCTATCCCTGGTCTGGGAAGATCCCCTGGGAGGAAATGGCAACCCACTCCAGTACTCTTGTTTGGAAAAGTCAATGGACAGAAGAGTATGGCGGGCTATAGTCACAAAAGAGTTGGACACGACTTAGCGTACACAATACAACAATAATAGCAAAATGCAAGTGGCTAAAAGGAAATTGGCTTAACACTTCTCAGCCCCTAAGTGAAGTGCTGTAATGAAAGGGAAGCACAGAGAACAGGTTGTAAGTAAACCTCCTGATGTTAAGTCATAGAAAAGAACTGTCAGGACTTGGGTCTTGTGAGCAATGAGTTCAGGCACACCCATATTTTTCTGGGTGAATAATGCTTAAGTTTGTAGCTGTTAATTATGCTACTGTCTGAGCCCATCAGAATGACTTACCAATTATATACCAGGGTTTACAATTCCAGACGATTATTTCATATCTCTCATCTCCCCTAAAACACCAACACCTCCTCTCCTTCCTCACTTTTAGCTGGTGAGCTTATTTCTTAGTTCACTGAGAAGACTAAAGTAATTGGAGAGCTTCCAGAAACCAGCCCTCTATCACCGCTGCCACTACACCTATACACCTTCCAGCATCTTTCCATGTTCACCTGTCGTGGTTCATCAAATTTCCACTCCTACTAAAGCCAGACTCCCTTCTGTGCATAAGATTCCATACGGCTTCACTCAGAACATTTCTGTCTCCTTTCTCCCCTACTCTCAATTTTTGCTCTCTCCTGACTCATTCCTGACATATAGTCATAATTACCATATTAAAAAGAAAAACTATTCTTGATTCCAATTCTACTCCCAGCTATCATCCATTTTTTTCTATGCCTTTGATAGCAAAACTTTTTGAAAGACTTCCTTATATTCACTATTTCCAATCCCTTTCTCCAATTGCTCTTAATTCCATCCCATTCACGTATTTCCTCCACAGCTCCATTAATAATGGCTTTGCCTAGGTGGTCAGTAAACTCCCCATGGCTAAAGACAAAGGTCAGTTCTTAGTCTTCGTCTTACTTGACCTGTCAGCAGCACTTGAAGGAAGTGATCACTCTCAACTCTTTGATATTGCTTCCTCACTAGCCAAGGAGAGACGTCCAGATGGACCTGTAAACTCATTTCTTCTTCCGTTTTGGTAGCTTAGTGAGGCTGAATTGACTCAGTTTAAAAGCTGGTGGATATTAGCTGATGAGCTTCAGAATGGACTTTCTAAGATACTCACTTTCTGGAGAAGGAAGCTTCTAGTGTTACATGGTAATCTGTAACCTATACAGATTAGCTGTGTATTCTTAGCTGTTCCTGTACACATGCAGAGCATTACAGGTGTGGTGCCCTTCCCCTGGAGTCCCATCTGTGGAGATGAGAACTCAGGGTATCAGGCATGCTCAGCTGCTTCTTGCTTTGTGAGATTTTGCCCAATAAAGCCTATTCTGTGTGTAACATGATGCTCACAAATTGAGTTTGTCTGTGACTCCTTCGCTATCAACTGGCTTCCAGATCTCTTCACTCAAATGTTTTTTCTCTCACTGTCATGGCCATTCCCTTAAGGCTATCATCCAGTCTCATGACTGATTTCTAAGCCAGACATCTGAATTGACAATGAGACAGCAAGAGTGAGAATCCTCAGGTGCTGGTAATGTTGTAAACCTAGATATGGAGGAGGAGGAAATGTCACTCAGTCCTGTCTGACATTTTGCGACCCCATGGACTGTAGCCCACTAGATTCCTCTGTCCATGGAATTCTCCAGGCGAGAATAATGGAATGGATTACCATGCCCTGCTCCAGAGGATTTTCCAGACTGGGGGATTGAAGCTGGATCTCCTACATTGCAGGCAGGAGCCACCAGGGAAGCCAAACCTAGATATGGGTAATGGTTAAATGGGCATGTAAGAATTCACTGAATTATATACTATTATTTGTCATGTTGCTATACATATATTATTCTTCAGTAAAAGCTTACCAAGAATGACCATGCTGGAGGTTGTGTCTTATCTTCAAGTTGGAAATAGTAGTATTTCACTTCATAGGAAGGCTGTAAGATGTGTGTAAAGATGTCAGTTTGTTGACAGTGAATAAATTTTATTTCACTCCCTCATATTTTCTCCCTTTAACTATAGTCCTTTGCCTATATTTAAAGTTCCTCATGCATTCAAAGAACTAGTGGGTCTTACAGAGACTACTTTTATTACAGGCTAGGACATTTAACAATGAAAACATTAGTAATGGATTGTAGGTATCTTGAAGTCAAAGTGAAAGTCACTCAGTCGTGTCCAACTCTTTGTGACCTCACGGACTATACAGTCCATGGAATTCCCCAGGCCAGAAAACTGGAGTGGGTAGCCATTCCCTTCTCCAGGGCATCATCCCAACCCAGGGATGGAACCCAGGTCTCCTACACTGCAGGCAGATTCTTTACCAGCTGAGCCACCAAGGAACATTAATTCTAAAAAGGAAGTTTTCAACATGTGGGTTATAAAGTATTATCTGATTAGAAGAAAGATGTGTGTGTGTCTTTAAAAACTGAGACAATTAATCTGTACTCATCTGGAATACTGAGTAAAGAAGGGAAGTGCTAAGTGGGTGCATAGAGTATATTACTGTTCCATACTGTGAGTGTGTGAGCACACACACACATTGGATCCTTATACGTTTGCATATGCACAAAATGATAACCGAAACACTGCTTGCCTCTGTGAACAAAAGGTTACAGGCTAAGGACAGGAAGGAGTGAAACATAAGGGCCAGGGCTCCTCGACACCATGTCCTTGATGCCTTGTCAATTGCCCTCATCCACACTTCTATAATTTCTATTCTATATCATGTCCTAATTATTCTCCTCCCCAACCCTATCTTCCAGTGTTTCATTTTTGTTCTATATTGACTTCCATGAATGTCCTATTAAGAATAATTGTTAATAGCAGGAGCACTTAAAGTGAATTATTAACATTGGTCATCGCCAGGTTTGTAGAAGGGTCGAGCCATATGGAATGAGGGATGCTAGTGTAGCAGGAATAATCCTCCTGTTGTTCCTGCCTCTTTTCCTTAATATGTATATGTTGTGCTAAGTCTGTCTAGTCATGTCCAACTCTTTGCGTCTGTAGAGTTGGTCTATAGCTCAACAGGCTCCTCTGTCTGTGATTCTTCAGGCAAGAATACTGGAGTGGATTGCCATGCCCTCCTCTAGGGGATCTTCCCAACTCAGAGACTGAACCCTTCTCTCCTGTGGCTCCTGCATTGCGGCAGATTCTTTACTGCTGGGCCACCAAGGAAACCTTCTCCTTATGCCTTCCATGTTTTCAGGCATTATTTGCTAATTAGCGACATACATCACATTAGTAGTGCAATCAGTTTCAGATGGCCATGACCAGATTAAAACAAAGAAACCAAATAGAATAATGTTTATTTGCAATAGACTCAGGCTGGAAACAACCCAAATCCATATATGCATGTTAATGAATAAACAAATTGTGGTATATCCGTACAATGGAATATTACTCAACAACGAAAAAAAATGAACTACTGACACATAAAAAAACGTAGATAACTCTCAGAATGCTTACATAATCAGTGAAAGAAACCAGGCCAAAAAGTGAATACTTTATGATTCCATAGAAAATGAAAACTAATCTATGGTAACAGAAAGCATGTTAGTGGTTTTCTGTGGATGGGGGAAGGAATACAGGTGAGAGGAAGGGATAACATAAGGACATGAGAAAATTTCTGATAATATTGGCTATTTTCATTATCTTGATTGTGTTGATGACTCCACAAGTCTACACCTATTTCAAAACTTTTTATATAGTATACATTAAATATTTGTAGTTTAGTATTTATCAATTATAACTCAATAAGTCTGTTAAAGAAATTAAAACATCAGCGTGTATCACTCAGGAAATTTAAACTTTGTTTCATGAAAATTGTGTGTGTGTGTGTATCCAGTGCTTGTATTTTCATATTGACTATCTCTCCCTTTAAAAAGCTATGTTCTAATTAGTTAATTTCTGTCCTTACTGCTACTTCTAAGTCACTTCAGTCATGTCCGACTCCGTGCGACCCCATAGACGGCAGCCCACCAGGCTCCCCCATCCCTGGGATTCTCCAGGCAAGAACACTAGAGTGGGTTGCCATTTCCTTCTCCAATACATGAAAGTGAAAAGTGAAAGTGAAGTTGCTCAGTCGTGTCCCACTCTTTGTGACCCCATGGGCTGTAGCCTACCAGGCTCCTCTGTCCATGGGATTTTCCAGGCAAGAGTACTGGAGTGGGGTGCCATTGCTTAGGTATGTTTTTTTGCACTCCCTTGTGCTTCTCCTTCTCCTAAAATCTGGAATTAAGTGCATAACTCATTTATTTTATTCTCTCTTGCTTTTAAGAATAAAATAATTTAAGGCTCAACCTTGAATATTTATTGGAAAGATTGATACTGAAACTGAAGGTCAAAACTTTGGCCACCTGATGTGAAGAGCCAGCTCATTGGAAAAGATCTTGACGCTGGGAAGGACTGAAAGCAAAAGGAGAAGAGGGCAGCAGAGGATGAGATAGTTAGGTAGCATCATCAACTCAATGGACAGGAATTTGAGTAAACTCTAGGAAGCAATGAAGGACAGGGGAGTCTGGCATGCTACAGTCTATGTGGTTGCAAAGAGTTGGACACGACTTGGTGATTGAAAAACAATGACAAAAATAATTGTATTGGGGGCTTCTCATATATCATTTTAATGTAGTGTTTTCAGTGTCATTAGCTTGTTCTGGGTTTCTTTGTTGACTAAAACCAAGATTAATTAAAAGAGTTTTTAAAATTATCTTTTATTGAAGCTTACTTTCTAATTTTATTGTATTGTGCTCAGAGAATGGGCTCTTATCGAATTCTTATAGAGTGATATAATCTAAGTGGCCTGAGAAGTTCAAGTAGGCCTTAGGAAGCATTAGTATGAACAAATAGTGAAGATGATGGAATTTAAGCTGACCTATTTAAAATCATAAAAGATTATGCTGTTAAAGTGCTGCACTCAGTCTGCCAACAAATTTGGAAAACTCAGCAATGGGCACAGGACTGGAAAAGGTCAGTTTTTATTCCAGTTTGAAAGAAGGGCAATGCCAAAGAATGTTTGAACTACCATTTCACATGCTAGCAAGATAATGCTCAAAATCCTTCAAGCTAGGCTTCAACAGTATGTGACCAAGAACTTCTAAATTATAAGCTGGATTTAGAAAAGGCAGAGGAACCAGAGATCAAATTGCCAACATTTGTTGGATCATAGTAAAAGCAAGTGAATTTCAGAAAAACATCTACTTCTGCTTCACTGACTATGCTAAAGCCTTTGACTCTGTGGATTGCAACAAACTGTGGAAAATTCTTCAAGAGTTGGAATACCAGACCATCTTACCTGTCTCCTGAGAAACCTGTATGGAGGTCAAGAAGCTACATTCAGATATGGAACAACAGACTGGTTCAAAATTGGGAAAGGAGTACAACAAGGCTGCATATTGTCACCACATTTCCTTCTCCAGGGGAATCTTCCTGACCCAAGAATCAAACCTGGGTCTCCTGAACTGCAGGCAGATTCTCTACCGACTGAGCTATGAGGGAAGCCTACTATTGTCACCCAGCTTATTTAATATACATGCAGAGTACATCATGAGAAATGCCAGGCTGGAAGACTCACAAGTTGGAATCAAGATTGCCAGGAGAAATAGCAAAAACCTCAGATATGCAGATGATACCACCCTATTGGCAGAAAGTAAAGGGTGAAAGAGAAGAGTGAAAAAACTGGCTTAAAACTCAACATTCAAAAAACTAAGATCATGCATCTGATCCAATCACTTCATGGCAAATAGAAGGGGTCAAAGTGGAAATTATGACAGATTTTATTTTCTTGGGCTCCAAAATCACTGTGGATAGTGACTGCAGCCATGAAATTAAAAGATGCTTGCTTCTTGGAAGAAAAGCTATGACAAACCTAGATAGCATATTCAAAAGCAGAGATATTACTTTGCCAATAAAGGTCCACATAGTCAAAGATATGGTTTTTCCAGTAGTTGGGCTTCCCTGGGTGACTCAGACCATAAAGAATCTGCTTGTAATGTGGGAGGTCTGAGTTCGATCACTGGTTTGGGAAGATCCCCTGGAGGAGGGTGTGGCATCCCATTCCAGTATTCTTGCTGGAGAATCCCTATGGACAGAGAAGCCTGGCAGGCTAAAGTCCATGGGGTATGGCAGCGACTAAGCACAACTCAACACAAATGTATGAATTTGAAAGTTGGACCACAAAAAAGGCTGAGCACCAAAGAATTGATGTATTCGAATCATGGTGCTGGAGAAGACTCTTGAGAGTCCCTTGGACAGCAAGGAGATCAAATCATCCCATCCTTAAGAAAATCAACCTTGACTATTCATTAGTAGGTCTGATGTGAAAGTTGAAGGTCCAATACTTTGGCCACTTGATGCGAAGTGCTGACTCACTGGAAAACACCCTGATCCTGGGAAAGATTGAGGGCAGGAGGAGATGAGGGCAACAGAGGATGAGACGGTTGTATGACATCACTGACTCAATGCACATGAGTCTGAGCAAACTCTGGGAGATAATGAAGGACCAGGAAAACTGGTGTGTTCATGAGGTAACAAGAGTCAAACATGGCAGCAACTGAACAACAACAATCTGGGTGGGAGAGAGTATATTAAAGTGGTTAGGAGAATAACTCTGAAGTTGCACATGCTGGAGTTAAAATTCTTTTTCTCCCACTACAATTGTGATGTGGGGGGCACAAATTAGATAAGTTCTTTAAGTTATAGTTTCTGCATCTTTAAATATGTTCAATAATGTCCTTCTCATTGCATTGTTCTAAGGATTAAATGAAATGATAAGTGCCTGAAATGGAACTAAACTCAAATTAGCTAACTAGTGTTAACATTGTCAATTCTCTTTTTGATTAGGAAATAATGCTTACTCTAACTTGTATTCCCAAAATACAGTATTTAATCTAATTTGTAGGGCATCTTTATAATTATATTGTTTAAATCAGGTATGCCATTTTTTTTGTATTTCAAAATGGACTGCTAAAGTCTCCCATTAAAGTTGTATTTTTTCAAGGACTTGTTTTCTGCAGTCACTTTTTTTTTATATATATATTTCAGTGACTTGATATTCGCTCCACAAAGTTTCTTAATTATAATCTCTTCTTTGGGGAACTGTGAGTCAATATAAAGTGTTGACCTTTTCCCGTTAATCTAGTCCTTATAGATTTGAATTCTATGCTGTTTCTTTCAATAAAAACAGTTACTGTTTTTTGCTCACTTTTTTTTTACACATACCTAAAAATCCTTTTTTAATTTAAATCTTTATGTTACACTTTTAAGTCCATCTTTTCAAAGACCATGAAGTATTTGACAAATACTTTGTTTTTCAGTACTGTCAGTCCAGTTTTGCTTAGGATTATGTACGTCTTCCGCATTAATGCTTCTTAGAGGTGATTTTTCACTCTGGTATTTGATTATTTTTTGTTTTCTTTTTATTCAGTTGATTTCTAAGATACACTATTTGGAATTATTTTTATTAGAAAAATTAGATGTCTTTCTTATGTATACTAAGAATGTGATGATTTCCATCGACACATCTGTAAAATAATTTTGCTCATCCTCTCCAAATTTCCCAGTTTTATTGACATCATCTATTATTGAAATTGACAGCTTATTTGATAAGATTCTTATGTTTTACAAGCTCATTTTTAATATTTGCATTGGAATTTTTAAACGTTTAAAAATAGCTTATTGATAGTTTAGAAGTCTCTGCTTTGTGAGGCTTTTTAAAATTTATTATGTATTTATTACTTTGGCTGTTCTGGGTCTTTGTTGCTGTGTGGGCTTTTCTCTAGTTTGGGGGAGTAGGGCTGTTATCTAGTTGCAAGTCATGGGCTTCTCACTGAGGTGACTTCTCTAGTTGTGGAGCACAGATTACAGAGCACATGGGCTTCGGTAGCTGTGTCACGTGGGCGCTTCAGCCCGGTCTCAGCAATCGCGGTGCATGGGTTTAGTTGTGCCACAGCATGTGGGATCTTCCTAGACCAGAGATCAAACCCATGTCTCCTGCACTGGCAGGCGGATTCTTTTACCATCGTGCCACCAGGGAAGTCCTGGTTTCTGAGTTTTAATGCTTATCCACAGTTCATTTATTTTCCTCATTCTTGAGTTTTCTAGTTTCATCCAGTTATGTTTTAAGGCATGGTATCCCTATAGTACATTGTTTAAAGCTCTTTCATTTCAGTTCTTTGATGAGCATTTTTGATCAGTAGACTCAAATCTTTCTTTAAGAAATATTTTATTTTCCTATTTTTTTTTTAAAATCACAGACTTTGCACAGTATGCTGTGTACTTTTCTTCTTATAGTCCCATTAAAATCACTTTGTTCTATTTTCAGTCCCTGGATAGTCTCCATTTACCTCTCAGACCCCTTTGTCCCTCGGCCCTTCTCTGTCCTGCTGTGTGTCTCAGAAAGCCAACCTCTATGGCCTGCATTGTCCTGTTTCTCTTGGCCCCTGGTCTGTTGTCAAAAGGAGCCAGCAAAAGATCAGAAGGAGTGAGGATTGTGGGTGGGGTATTTATTCACCCTGCTCACTTTCTGCCAGGCCTCAGCTGGAATAGAGGCTTCAATCCTCTACCAAATGTCAGAGCCCCTGTTGGGCAGCACCTCTCCCATGGTTAATGGTGGGGAAAGAGAACAATTTAATATAAAAATGTATAAAGTAAGTAATTACTTGAAATATTTTCCATGAGTCAATAAATGGGGTATTATGGCATAGAATACTCTGTGGAGGCTGCTTAGCATTTGGGCAAGGAAACCCTCCCTCTGGAAATAACCCTTAAGATGAGCAGGACCAAAGTGCCAAAGTGAGATGAAGAGCCAAAGTGAGAATGCACACACAGAAGGAACTGTAAAGCAAGCAGCTTTGGAAATTCTGGCAATGAATAAGAAAATCTAGTGTGACTATCGTGGAATTAAATGAAGACAAGAAATTAAAGTGCAATGGAAAGCTATTTGAAAGCTTGTTAGTAGGAAGAAATGAATGTTTTTAAAGGTTTATTTTCAAGACTGTATGGAGGGTGTGCGTGCTAGTCGCTCAGTCGTGTCTGACTCTTTGTGACTCTGAGGACTGTAGCCTGCCAGGCTCCTCTGTCCATGAGATTTTCCTGGCAAGAATACTGGAGTCTATTGCCATTTTCTTCAGGGGTTCTTCCTGACTCAGGGATCGAACTCAGGTCTCCTGCACTGTAGGCAGATTCTTTTTGTTTGAGCCACCAGGGAAGTATGGAGGGTGAATTGTTGCAAGAGTGAAAATGACCAATACAGGAGGTTGGCCATTGTAAAACATGTGAGAGATGCTGAGGACTAAGATGGTAGCAGTTGATTATTCCTTTCTCATTTCAGCCTTTTTGCAGCCCTAAGATTTTTCACTCTTGTGTCTTTCCAATGTAGAACTTGAACATCTGAAAATACTTTAAAAACACTCAGAGACTGCCTCTTGTCCCAGTACTTCTTTCTCAGCCGTTTCATCTTAAGAAATCTTTGCTTGCTTCACCTTTAGTGCCAGATTTGATTCAAGTTTTAAAGTAGAGCACTGGGGCCTTTTTGGTTCATGTGCTATTTGTTCATATACTTCCAAAAGCTGTCAACAATTGAAGGGTCTGTCTGTATTTCTTTTTTTTCCTTTGCCTCAGCCATCTTGAGTTTTATAAACAGCACTGCCTTACTTTACTTCCGATGTATATTCCACTTTAAAAATATGCAATGATTCAGACTCTGCTTACATTTAACTCTGCTAATCTTTCATAAAGGTCATGCCTTCTAATCAAGGTTACTCCTTATCTTCATTTGGTGGCAGAAAATGAAGAACACAGATGGTGAATCTCCAAAGTCCTTGGAGAGCAAGGTCTTCACTTACATTTCTTTCATGCACTTCAAAGGGTGAGGCTAAGCCCAGAGCTGGACATGGGCCTGATGCCAGATCAGCGAGTGGGTAGACATGTCAGAGTTATGCCTACAAGGTCTCTATGCAGCAAATTATAGAAGTGACTCTTTTATCTAAGGCTAGACTTGATGTTCGATAGCTTCTCCTAAATTATATAAACCTACTTCAATTTTAATGGAGAACTAAACCTCATCCCTCTTCTGTTTCACTCCAAGGCAAGACACTATTCCTTGGTTTGCTCAGTTCATGATGAGCCTGCTACTTTCTCTAGGGGATTTGTTCCTCATTTTATTCAGGCAGAGTTTCAATCTAGAAAACTTGGCAAAAATTCCCAAATGCTTTGCATTTGTTTTCCTATAAGGACTGGGAGAAACAAATAAAATTAGAGACAGCCACATCTATCCTAGAGCATAATATGGAAAGTATGCATATTAAACTTCATCATGGTTCCAGCTTATATATTATGACTACAAAAAATTAGTTTTGGTTTGTGTATCCAATACATAAGTGAAGAAAATGTGGGCCGGGGGCGGGGGGGCTGAATGTAAGGTGTTCTTAGAACACCTGCCTTCTATTTTCTCTTGGTTTGATCTGAGAAGGAACTGATATTAAAGGAATGAGCTCAGCAGAGTTTATCTGCTATAGGAGGACAGCTATGGCCTCCTGGGCTTTGTCTGCATAGAAACGTCTAAGTTTGAGCTGAGTCACAATGACTCAGTGTTCAAAAGAGTTGAAATGACTATATGTCCATGCTACAGTGTAGTCATTTTGATTTTCTGTTATTAAGCTGAATAATTTAAAAGAAATTATTAACCAGTGAAACACAAGCATGACTTAATAAAGTCTGTGGAGTCCTAAGGGTTTGGATGGAAAGTATAGGAATGCATAAGAATAATCCTGCCCTTGGTGGTCTTATTCCCTAGAGGGTGACAACTGTGACTTGCTTCTAACCAACCGCATACAGCAGACACATCACAAAGCCACAGAAAGAGACGGGAGGAAAGGAGCTAGTGGGAGTAACTCTAGGAAACAGTGTTTTGACTGGACACTGTAAGTCTACAACTAAGAGAACTGTATAGAAGCATTTCACTATATTGGAAAATGTATTCTTACAAGGATATGGGTAGTGATTCTGAAACTACTTTGTTTTTATACTATTGCCAGGTTTCTCACTTTCGGAGAAAGAAGTTACAAATGAGGAGAGGAGGAAAGTAGCATAAACCCCACAGAAGTGGATTGGTGCCACAGGCATCAAAATGATCTTATGTTTGTTTTTAGCTTTGTCCACTGAGAGTGGTTCCCTTGAGGAGGAAATGACAACCCACTCCAGTATTCCTGCCTGGGAAATCTCATGGACAGAGGAGCCGGGCAGGCCACAGTCCATCCGGTCACAGAGTCGGACACGACTGAGCAACTGAGCACATGCTGAGTGGCTAGAACAGTGATGTCCCAGGAGCAATGAGCACACCTAACACCCAGAGCTTGTTTTCTAAATGTCGTTCTCCAATAAAAGGAACCAGGACTCTTAGAAAACTGGTTTACTCCAGGACTGAATCAAGGAAAACACAAGATTAGCTTGAACATCTTGTGGTATCTGAAATAAAGGAAGTGCACACACACAAAAAAGAATTGGGGCGTATCAAAAGGGCGCAGTTTTAAAATTCCAAAAAAGTTCCCAATGGCCAAATTTAGAACTTGAGTGATAAAATTTATAACCCAAAGGATAAAATAAATATTTATGAATTCATACTAATATTTACATTATTATTATATAGTAATAAATTCATATATATGTATAAATATATAAATGATCTGAAAGTGACAACTCTTTCTTACAGAAGTACAATTAAGACATGTAAAAGGAATGAAGGAAATTTAAAAATCATCATTAGACTATGATAGTTCAAATTGCTGTAGGCAAGGTCCATTATGTTTTCTTAAATCTATTGGTTAGAGTTTAATAAAAGCAGGACTTTTGTCTAAATGTCTAATTTATGAATCCCTTAGTCACCAAATGCATTAAATACTACTTTTGATCAAGTATAACATTAATTAAAATAGAAGACATACCAATAAACATAATAGTTCGTTAAATTTCTACTTTAATATTATACAATTCCACTGTGCTTGAAAAACCATTTCTTTTATTATAATTCCCTCCTTAAGCACAAGAATGTTATAGGCATTTTATTGACCCCTGATTTAAGTGTAATGTAAGATCCCACGGTATAGACAAAGCAGAATTAATGGGGGGAAAATGGTAAAATCTGACTTAGCTGTTTATTGGTTAATCATACCAAGATTAATTTCTTAGTTTTCATAAATATTCTATGTTTATGTAAAAGGTAAACATTAGCGAAAACTAGGGGAGTGGTATATAGAAATTCTGTATAATTTTGCAATTCTTTTGTAAATCTAAAATTGTTATCTTTAAATCTCTAAAAAGTCAATTAGACAGATACATACATACATACATACATACTTAGATACATACTTAGATACATATATACATCATTGGAATTGAAGATACCTAAGAGACAGCAAGGGGATGACAGAGGATGAGATGGCTGGATGGCATCACTGACTCGATGGACATGAATCTGAGTGAACTCCAGGAGTTGGTGATGGACAGGGAGGCCTGGCATGCTGCGATTCATGGGATCACAAAGAGTCGGACACGACTGAGCAACTGAACTGAACTGAAGAGACAACAGAGGCATGTTACTGCAGGAAGAATCAATCAAAACTTCGTCAGAAGCATATTTGCAGGCCTGATGAGCTTTGAAAACTGCTACAAACTGAGCTCTCATTTAAGTTTTTTCTTTTTTTTTAATCAAAATTCACTAATTTTCCCTTTAAGCATTTTAGTTTTTATCCTTGTGACAGCAGACATGTTGGGGGCCATTTAGGAGATTCTTAAGATAACTTACATGAAAATAGTTCATGTGTAGAGAAAATTCTCACAGCTTTAAAGAACTACTAAAAGGTATATTTATGAACTGGTCAAAACAGAGTTTCTTCTAATCATTCTCAAATGATCCTTTCATTGATTCAGGATAAACTGTCAACTTATTTAAAGAGTCTGAGGTCTTTTCTGTGGTTAGGAACATAAAAAGATCTCCCCAAAAGACAAAGGCAGACAGCTCTACATATATATACTCACAGATTTCATTCTACATTCAATGTACATTCTACATTTAACAAAGTTAAACTGTTAGTCGCTCGTTCATGTCTGACTCTTTGTGACACCATAGACTGTAGGTTGCCAGGCTCCTTTGTCCATGGAATTCTCCAGGCAAGAATACTGGAGTGGGTAGCTATTCTTTTCTCCAGGGGATCTTCCCCACCCAGGGATCAAACCCAGGTCTCCCAAATTTCCTCTAAATCCAATTAAAATGCATAATTGTTTTCCCTGGATATATAGAAATATGTGGTGGGAATGTGGGTAGAGGTTGTGGCATTTGGACTTAGGGTGGAATTCCTACCTTCCTTTGGTAGAAATCATATGCTATATATTTCGGGTCCCCCCCCAACTTTTTTTTCTGTATTGTTAAATCACACTTGTAGGATCTTAGGAGATCATTTACCTTGGAAGTACCTGAATTCATCAGCTATCAAGCAATTAACAAACCTTTATTAAGTAATTGCTGCTGCTACTGCTGCAAAGTCGCTTCAGTCGTGTCCGACTCTGTGCGACCCCATAGACAGCAGCCCACCAGGCTCCCCTGTCCCTGGGATTCTCCAGGCAAGAACACTGGAGTGGGTTGCCATTTCCTTCTCCAATGCATGAAAGAGAAAAGTGAAGGTGAAGTCGCTCAGTCATGTCTGACTCTTAGCGACCCCATGGACTGCAGCCCACCAGGCTCCTCCATCCATGGGATTTTCCAGGCAAGAGTACTGGAGTGGGGTGCCATTGCCTTCTCCGTATTAAGTAACTACTGTGTATTCACTCTCAATTCCCATCTTGTCTAACTCAAACCCTGTTAGGGTAAACTCTAAAATCTATCACAAATCTAACCAATTCCCACCACCTCCTAAGTCCCAAACTAACACAAACTGCCGTTGCTTCTCACCTGGGCTCCTGCATCACCTCTTACCTATTTCCTATGTCCTCTTCAGTTTGATCTTCACATAGGAACCAGAACTGGAATTCAGATCCCATAACTTCTCTGATTTATGTCCTCCTATGTTTCCCTATTTCATTAAAAATAAATCTGAAATTTAAAATTGGAATTCGTATCACATCACTTGTCTGATTAATGTTGTCTTATATTTCCCATTGAATTAAAAACCCAAAATCCTTTTCAAGGACTACCCTGTCCAACACAATCTCTATCCTTCTTAACTCTCTGTCCTAATCTTGTTATTCCCTTTATGTGGAATGTTACTCCTCAGGATTTTGTGTGTATTCATGTGTGTGTGTGTGTGTGTGGTGGAGGAGGGGAGTTGGTGGGGGTCTTGTTGTTCTTATTTAGATGTCAGCTCAGATGTCAGAAAACCTGCCTGAACTTCCTTACATAAAGTTAATCCCATCAGTCTCTCTCATTCCAGTCTTTTCTTCACAGTACTTGCTATGCTCTGCAATTAGCCTGTTTCTTTTATATGGCTATTTTCTTGAACTAGTTCCTTGAGAGTATGAACTATATCTGTCTTGCCCACTTCTGTACTACGGAGCCCAAAATGTGTCCAGCGTGACTAGGTGGAAAATGAATACTCCTTATTAAAAATAAGTGAATGAATTAATGCAAATTACTGTACTAAGCAACAAACAACTAAATTATTGGATTTCTGATTGGATTCAGGATTCAAGATTGGATTTATGTCCCCAGAGAGTTTATAATCTAGTAATTTGCATGACATACTATGTTGTTGTTTAGTCACTAAGTCATGTTCAACTCTTTTGCAATCCCATGGAATGTGGCCCATCAGGCTCCTCTGTTCATGGGATTTTCCAGACAAGAATACTGGAGTGGGTTGACATTCCTTTCTCCAAGTGGGATGTCCCTACCCAGGGATCAAACCCAGATCTCCTGCAGTGCAGGCAGATTCTTTACCACTGTGCCACCAGAGAGGTGCAGACGTACTATGAAGTGAAGTGAAAGTCGCTCAGTCATGTCCAACTCTTTGTGACCCCATGAACTACAGAGTCCATGGAATTCTCCAGGCAGGCCAGAATACTGGAGTGGGTAGCCATTCCCTTGTCCAGGGGATCTTCCCAACCCAGGGATCGAATCCAGGTTTCCCTCATTGCAGGATTCTTTACCAGCTGAGCCATGAGGGAAGCCCCAGACATACTACAAGATATATTAAAAGACAAGGGCAATGCAAAGCCAGGATGGCTCATAGCTTCCTATGACTGGTAAATACTGACTGAGGAGATCAAAGATCAAAGCAGCATAATGAAAATTATGTCTTAAAAGAGTCAGTAAACTTTTAAAATGCAAAAACTTGTGACTGCAGAAGGGTAGGAGACTGCCCTCTCCATTTAATTCTCCAGGCCAAGGATAAAGTCTATCAAGGAACGTAGCAGTAAACAGCAGACAATGGGAGATGGGAGCCAAGAATTCAGGGTTTGTGGGTCAGTTAACAAGTCTTCTGTTCATTATGTGACAACTGGAGCTACGGAAATAGAAGACATTTTGAGAGAAAAGAAGAGAAATGATGCAAATGAAGGTAGAATAAATAATTATGTCTAAGAAAAGGGTACGACAGAGGGTGAGATGGCTGGATGGCATCACCGACTCGATGGACGTGAGTTTGAGTGAACTCCGGGAGATGGTGATGGACAGAGAGACCTGGCGTGCTGCGATTCATGGGGTCTCAAAGAGTCGGACATGACTGAGCGACTGAACTGAACTGAACTGAAGCAATAGGTGAACATAAAGTTACTACCGGAGAGAGAAACAGACAGACAGAGAGAAAGAGGCCAAGAGAACGGCCAGAGTGGTAGGAAGAGAGTATATAACAGAAACTCATAAAAACATATCAGCTCTTTCATGTCAATTTGAAACTAACAAACACAAACTTTATCTGGTAGGGTTTTAACCAGAGAGTTGCAGAAACTGAGGGAAAAGAGATCCAAGAATGAGGAGTTGGCCAACAGGGTCAAACGAGTCTAGAGAACTGGGAATTGGTTTGGCAATCAGGAGGTTGCTGCAGACTTTCTGGGAACAGCTCTAGAGAAGTGGAGGCAGGAGGCAAAGTGCAGTGGGATAAAGAGTCACTGGCAGGGGGTCAAGTGGAGGGAAGGCAGTGAGTTGGGCTTTGTTTTTCAAGAAGTTTGGTAGTGAATAGAGTTACAGAAGATGTGTACTTTATTTTTGTTTTGTTTCGGATTTTTTTATGGGAGGGCACATAGCCACTGCAACCATGGATGGGGGTGCCTGCATCACTGAGTCCTAGTGATGGACGTCACTTTCAATGTGCAAATATGCTCAGTGCCAAAAAGATTCCCTCCTCATTGGTTCATTTCAGTTCAGTCACTCAGTGGTGTCTGACTCTTTGCATCCATGGACTGCAGCACACCAGGCTTCTCTGTCCATCATCAACTCCCAGAGCTTGCTCAAACACCTGTCCAAGAAGTCAGTGATGCCATCCAACCATTTCATCCTCTGTCATCTCCTTCTCCTCCTTTCTTCAATCTTTCCCAGCATCAGGGTCTTTTCCAATGAGTCGGCTCTTGGCATCAGGTGGCCAAAGTATTGGAGCTTCAGCTTCAGCATCAGTCCTCAAGTGAAGAAAAGTGGGGCCAGCCAAGCTAACCTAAGTGTATTAAACTGAATTAAGTTTGGCTCATAAACATATGATTTTGTGAAATTCATCTGTTTCTACACTCTTTGTTTTCTATTCTCTTAGTTTTTTTTCTCTTAAAGTGTTTTTTAAAAAACTTTCACTTTAGTTTGACTAAATTAGAACAAAAGTAATTTTTTTCACACGTTAGTCAAGGTAGATTAGTATATAATTGGGCAATTGGGGAAACTGTGTGTGTGTATTTGTGTGTATGTCTGTTGGATGATAGTATAGAGTTAAAATGAGTTAAGGTGGATGAGTGAATAGAAATTTGGAACATATTGGGGGAAAGGTAGGGACAACTGTAGACACTGGTCCTTTATTACAAGCATAGTTGTCCCTATTATGTTAGAACATAGATCAGTTGACTCTCAGACTTTTGGGGAGCTCAGAAATCTTACTCAGACTTTAAATATGCTTGAGTATCTGGCTTATCCCAGAGTACAAGCATCTCAAGGGCTGCAAGTGGCCTTCCTCTTGCACTGTTCACCCTCAACAGTGCCTAGCATGAGATCACTTCATGTGTTCTCCTCTGCTGATGGCTTTGACCAAGATTTACAACAGCTTTAGAATTCCTGCTGCATTTTGGTGCATTCAGATGTGGCCTGAGGCATGTTTTAAGACATGAAAGGCTGAATCAAATGTGACACTAATTCTGTATCTAATATAAATCCTCTTAAATTAATAGCCCAAGGTCTGGAAATTGTTTCTCCCTCCCAAGACCCAAGGCAATTGTAAATTATTTCAGTGTGAAGGCTGTTTATGAAGCTCGAGAAGAAAAGCACTGAAAACTGATTTCTTTAAAGTTAAAGTAACTGAAGAAAATGTCATTCAATCAGTCAGGAAACATGTATTTGGCACCTAGAATTTGCTAGGTCCTGGGCAGTTAGGTATTTGTCATGGAAAGTTAAATAAGGAAATAGTTCCTGTTATTAATGCGCTCTACTCAAATGATCTGTGTGAGATGGTGGCCTTGAGACAAGAAAAGCTTGTCTCTGCAAGCTGTAAATAGGAGTCATTACTTAAGAGAACAGATATAATAATGTAGAGGCAGACCCATAGGAAGGACAGCCATGTATGACCTCTACAAACCACACAGGAGTTGTTGACAATGGTTTGGACTTTACTATAAAAGTCCAGCGGACAGCAAGGATTTAGCAGGAATCTTCTACCAGTTACTCTGGTCACCAAGGCCCTGAATTTGATTCCTTTGTTGCAAGGATAATTGCACAAGACAAATAGATAAGATGACATTGAAACATTAGAACAGTGGCCATAATGAAGCAGAAGAATTTACGAAGCCAGCTCTTGAGAGGGTAGTGATGAAAGCAAAAGAGAACTTATAAGGTCTCCTAGCAGAGAGATATTGGGATGTGCCTGCCATTCTACTCCTTCACCCCTCTTTCATGATACCTATCTGTTTTCTGTCACCTCACCTGTGGACTCAGGATTAGCCAGCTTATTTGACTTGCTATTTGACTCTGTTCACTGTACTGATAGCTGATGCCTTTGACTGACTCAACTGTAGATCCTTCTGTATTGATAACACTGGACTGTGCCTGAGCTCTGGTAACTAACACTGTTGGGTTGTTTTTTTTTTTTTTTCCTGCTTGAAGTGAGTTTTGCAAGATTTTGCCTGGTGACAGTATTTTATTACACACCACAATATAACAGATTTGAAAAACAAAGATAAGATGGCAAATGGGAAAGGGCAGCTGGCTTTTGACCACATGCTGGTAGTTTTGGTGATAAAACTTGATTGTGTCACCTCTTCAAATAAGCTGGTCTACAGGGATATACTTAATCCAATGCTATATATCCATGCTAAGTTCAGAATCAAACTATATGGTATATCTTCCTAATATCCAGTGAAAAAGCAGAGATATCACTTTGCCAACAAAGTGATGGTTTTCCCAGTATAGTCAAAGCTATGGTTTTTCCAGTAGCAACATACAGACGTGAGAGATGGACCATAAAGAAGGCTGAGAGCTGAAGAGTTGATGTTTTTGAACTGTGGTTCTGGAGAAGACTCTTGAGAGTAACTTGGACAGCAAGGAGATCAATCTCAGTCAATCCTAAAGGAAATCAGTCCTGAATATTCATTGGAAGGACTGATGCTGAAGCTGAAGCTCCAACACTTTGGCCATCTGGTGCAAAGAGCCAGTTCATTGGAAAAGATCTTGATGCTGGGAAAGGTTGAGGGCAGGAGGAGAATGGGGAAACAGGATGAGATGGTTGGATGGCATCACTGACTTGATGGACATGAGTCTGATCAAACTTGGGGAGATAGTGAAAGACAGGGAAGCCTAGCATGCTGCAGTCCATGGGGTTGCAAAGAGCTGGACATGACTTAGCCACTGAACAGCAACAACAAACCAATGAAAGACACCATTCTCTCTGAATTTAGACCAAATTCTGGAGAAGAGGCTATGTACATTTCACCAGCTGGACTGTGTGTAATTTTTCCCTTTTCAACAGCCATGGTGCTTAAGTCTTTACTTTTTAATCAAAACCGCCACATATGTATGCTCTATGGGAACTCAACTTTTACCCTCAAATAACTCTTCTTGTTTCAAATTTAGACTCATCCAATAACAGAATGTCAAGCTTTTGTCATCCATCTCTGCTTACCAGTCAACTTATTTGGTTTCTAGAAAACAACCATCTTTGTATTATAAGATACTTATTTGTATGTCTACTTGACTAATACACAAAAGAGACACAGATGTGTAGAGTGGACTTTTGGATTCTGAGGGAGAGGGAGAGGGAGAGGGAGAGGGTGGGATGATTTGGGAGAATAGCATTGAAATATGTATACTATCATGTAAGAAATGAATCGCCAGTCTATGTTCAATGCAGGATGCAGGATGCTTGGGGCTGGTGTATGGGGATGATCTGGAGGGATGATGTGGGGTGGGAGGTGGGAGGGGGGTTCATGTTTGGGAGTTCGTGTAAAAAAATAAATAAATACAAAAAAAAAAAAAAATGGGCCAAAGAACTAAATAGACATCTCTCCAAAGAAGACATACGGATGGCTAACAAACACATGAAAAGATGCTCAACGTCACTCATTATCAGAGAAATGCAAATCAAGACCACAATGAGATACCACTTCACACCAGTCAGAACGGCTGCGATCCAAAAGTCTGCAAGCAATAAATGCTGGAGAGGGTGTGGAGAAAAGGGAACCCTTTTACACTGTTGGTGGGAATGCAAACTAGTACAGCCACTATGGAGAACAGTGTGGAGATTCCTTAAGAAATTGCAAATAGAACTGCCTTATGACCCAGCAATCCCACTGCTGGGCATACACACCGAGGAAACCAGAATAGAAAGAGACACATGTACCCCAATGTTCATTGCAGCACTGTTTATAATAGCCAGGACATGGAAACAACCTAGATGTCCATCAGCGGATGAATGGATAAGAAAGCTGTGGTATATATACACAATGGAGTATTACTCAGCCATTAAAAAGAATACATTTGAATCAGTTCTAATAAGATGGATGAAACTGGAACCAATTATACAGAGTGAAGTAAGCCAGAAAGAAAAACACCAATACAGTATACTAACACATATATATGGAATTTAGAAAGATGGTAATGAGGACCCTGTATGCAAGACAGCAAAAGAGATACAGATGTGTAGAGCGGACTTATGGACTCTGAGGGAGAAGGAGAGGGAGAGGGAGAGGGAGGGATGATTTGGGAGAATAGCATTGAAATATGTATACTATCATGTAAGAAATGAATTGCCAGTCTATGTTCAATGCAGGATGCAGGATGCTTGGGGCTGGTGTATGGGGATGATCTGGAGGGAAGATGTGGGGTGGGAGGTGGGAGGGGGGTTCATGTTTGGGAGTTCATGTACACCCGTGGCGGATTCAGGTCAATGTATGCCAAAACCAATACAGTACTGTAAAGTAAAATAAAGTAAAAATAAAAATTAAAAAAATAAAATAAAATACTTTTAAAATAAAAGTAAATAAATATAAGGTAGAGAAAATCAATATGCTAATATTAATAAAAAGACAAGAGTATAAAGTACCAGAGGAGATGTTCCTTCTGTATGGTTTGGATGCACATTTGAAGTAAGCTTGTTGGTTGTGCTTAATTTCAGTGGAAAAGAATTTTAAAAATCTATAAAATAGTGATAATATATTTTTAAAGATTATATATCCAAAGGTAGTGTTATAATAAAGGAAATAGGGTGAATTTTAAAAGTTATAGATTGAGATTCTGTATTAATAAAATACAGTCCTGAATATTCATTGGAAGTCCTGATGCTGAAGCTGAAACTCCAATATTTTGGCCACCTGATGCAAAGAACTAACTCTTTGGAAAAGACCTTGATGCTGGAAAAGATTGAAGGCAGAAGGAGAAGGGGATGACAGCGGATGAGATGGTTGGATGGCATCACTGATAGACATGAGTTTGAGTAAACTCCAGGAGTTGGTGATGGACAGGAAAGCCTGGTCTGCTGCAGTCCATGGGGTGGCAAAGAGTCAGACATGACTGAGTGACTGAACTGAACTAAATAGAGATACAGTTTTCTTCAACCTCTTAATTAAGGGACTTAGAAGCCCAGACTAGGATGAGATGGTTGGATGGCATCACTGATAGACATGAGTTTGAGTAAACTCCAGGAGTTGGTGATGGACAGGAAAGCCTGGTCTGCTGCAGTCCATGGGGTGGCAAAGAGTCAGACATGACTGAGTGACTGAACTGAACTAAATAGAGATACAGTTTTCTTCAACCTCTTAATTAAGGGACTTAGAAGCCCAGACTTAATCTTTCTCCAGTCAACTTGAGAAAACAGGAAATCAGTAGAGATTAATCCATGAAATTAAAAGCTGGTTCTTTGAAAATATCAATAAAATTGATAAGCTTCCAGCTAGGATAACTAAGAAAAGACAGAGAGAGGATATTAGTTCCTAGTATCAGAAGTGAAAGACAGGATTTCACTACAGATCCCTTGTACATCAAAAAGACAATTAAGTAATACTATGAACAATTCTATGCCCACAAATTTGATAACACAGATGAAATGGACCAATTCCTTAAAAAACACAATTTGCCAAAACTCACACAAGAAGGAAAAGTAAATCTAAATTGGTCTATAGATTTATTGAAACTTGAATCAGAATAAATAACATTCCAAAACAGAAAGTATTAGGCCTGATGGACTGATTGGTGTATTTTACCAAATATTTAAGAAAAAAATTATACCATCTCTCTACAATCTCCTTTGAAACACAGAAGTATAGGTAGTACTTCAAACACATTCAGTGGGTCTAGCATTACCCTAATACCAAAACTAGATAAAGACATACAAGAAAAGAAAAATAGAGTCAATATCTCTCATCAATAGAGATGCAAAAATCTTCAACAAAATATTAGCAAATAAAATCCAACAATGCATAAAAAGAATCATGCATGTGACCAAGTAGGGTTTATCTGAAGCATGCAAGCTTGATTCAACATTTGAAAATCAGTTAATGTAATTCATCACATCAAAGGCTAAAGAAAAAAAATCATCTGATCATATTAGTAGATGTGGGAAAAAGACAATATCCAGCACCCACTTATGATAAAAACTCAAACAACTAGAGAGAGAGGAACTTTCTCAACTTGATTAAGAACATCTACCAAAAGCCTACAAGTAACATTGTACTTAATGGTAAGAAACTCAAATCTTCCCTAACTAGCATCAGGTATAAGACAAGATGTCATCTCTCACTAGTTCTTTTCAGCATTGTTCTGAGAGTTCTAGCTGATGAAATAAAACAAGGAAAAAAAAAAAAAAACTAAAAGTATGGAGACTGGGAAGGAAAAAAACTGCTTCTGTTCACAGATGGCATTGTCATCTATGGAGAAAATCTAAGAGAACTGACAAAAATTCCTAGGACTCATGCAATCGTGGCAAATCTGTAAGAACATAAGATTAATATATAAAATTAATCACTTTCTTATATACCAGCAAAGAACAAGTGAAATTTGAATTTTAAACACAATGGCATTTATATTATCACCCCAAATGAAAAATTTAGGCATGAATCTAGCAAAATATATGTAAGATCTGTATGAAAAAATCATAAAATGGTAGTGAATGAAATCAAAGAACTAAATATATGGAGAGATATTCCATGTTTATAGATAGGAAGACTCAATATTGTCAAGACATAAGTTCTTCCCAACTTGATCTATAGGTTCAATGCAGCAGTAGTCAAAATGTTAATTATTTCATGTATGTCAACAAACTGATTATAAAGTTTATATGGAGAGACAAAATACTTGGAAAAACCAACAGAATATTGAAGGAGAAGAACAAAGTTGGAAGACTGACACCACCCAACTTCAAGATTTACTATAATCAAGATAGTGTGGTATTAGTGAAAGAAAAGACAAAGAGATAAATGAAATAGAATAGAGGACTCAGAAATAGGTTCACATAAGTATAATCAACTGATCTTTGATAGAGGAGCAAAAACAATGTAAAGGAGCAAAGACAGTCTTTACAACAAATTATCTGGAACAAAGCAACATCACATGTGAAAAAGTGAATCTAGACACAGGCCTTAAGACTGTCACAAAAATTAACTCAAAAAGGATTATAGACCTAAATGTAAGAGGCAAAACTATGAAACTCCTAAAAAAATAACCTAGGAGAAAATCTAGATGATCTAGAAAACCTATGATGGTGACTTTTTTGATAAAACACCAAAGGCTTGATGATAAGCTGGACTTCGTTAAAATTAAAAACTTGTGCTCTATGAGGGACAATGTCAAGAGAATGAGAAGATAAGTCCAGACTGGAAGAAAATATTTGCAAAAAACACCTCTGACAAAGGACTGCTTCCCCAAATATATTTTTAAATACCTTCTTAAAACTTCATAGTAAGAAAACAAAAACCCTATTTTAAAAAATGGGCCAAAGACCTTAACAGATATCTCACCAAAAAGATACCCAGGTGGCAAATAAGCATATGAAATGATGCTCCACATCATATGTTGTCAGGGAAGTGCAAATGAAACCAACGAGATACCACTGCTTACCTATGAGTGCCCTAAAGGCAGAACTGTGAACCATGAAATTCCAGATGTTCAAGCTGGATTTAGAAAAGGCAAAGGAACCAGAGATCAAATTCCCAACATCTGTTGGATCATAGAAAAAGCAAGAGAGTTCCAGAAAAACATCTACTTCTGCTTTATTGGCCACGCCAAAGCCTTTGACTGTGTGGATCACAAAAAACTGTGGAAAATTCTTAAAGAGATGGGAATACCAGACCACCTGACCTGCCTCCTGAGAAATCTGTATTGCAGATCAAGAAGAAACAGTTAGAACCGGACATGGAACAACAGACTGGTTCCACATAGTGAAAGGAATACATTAAGGCTATATATTGTTACCCTGCTTATTTAACTTATATGCAGAATACATTACGTGAAATGCTAGGCTGGATGAAGCACAAGCTGGAATCAAGATTTCTGGGAGAAACATCAATAACCTCAGATACGCAGATAACACAAAGAACCTCTTGATGGAAGTGAAAGAGGAGAGTGAAAAAGCTGGCTTAAAACTCATCATTCAGAAAACTAAGATCATGGCATCCAGTCCCATCACTTCATGGCAAATAGATGAAGGAAACAATGGAAACAGTGGTAGAGTTAATTTGTTTGGGCTCCAAAATCACTGCCAATGGTGACTGTAGCCATGAAATTGAAAGACTCTTGCTCCTTGGAAGAAAAGCTATGACCAACCTAGGCAGCATATTAAAAAACAGACATTACCAACAAAGGTCTGTCTAGTCAAAGCTATGGTTTTTCCAGTAGTTGTGTATGGATGTGAGAGTTGGACTATAAAGAAAGCTGAGTGCCGAAGGATTGATGCTTTTGAACTGTGGTGTTGGAGGAGACTCTTGAGAGTCCATTGGACTATAATGAGATCCAACCAGTTCATCCTAAAGGAAATCAGTGGTAAATATTCATTGGAAGGACTGATGCTGAAGCTGAAACTCCAGTACTTTGGCCACCTGATGTGAAGAGACCTTTCCACCTCATTTGAAAAGACCTGGATGCTGGGAAAGATTGAAGACGAGAGGAGAAGGGGACAACAGAGGATGAGATGGTTGGATGGCATCACCAACTCAATGGACATGAGTTTGAGTAAGCTCTGGGAGTTGGTGATGGACAGGGAGGCCTGGTGTGCTGCAGTCCATGGGGTTGCAAAGAGTCAGACACCATTGATCGACTGAACAGAACTGAACTGAACTGAACTGAACTGAAAGTCAGAGCATTGAGAACATCCAACGCTGGAGAGGATGTGGAACAGCAGGAACTCTCATTCATTGCTGGTGAGAACGCAAAGTGGAATAGTCACTTGGGAAATATTTTGGTGGTTTCTTACAAAACTGAACAAACTCATACCTTATGGTCCAGCAATTGTGCTCCTTATTTACCCAAAGGAGTTGAAAACTTATGTCTACACAAAACTCTGCATGTAGATATAGCAGCTCTATTCGCAACTGTCACAACTTAGGAGCAAACAAGATCTGTTTTGCAGAGTGAAGTAAGTCAGAAAGAGAAAAAAAATATCATATATTAACGCATATATATGGAATCTAGAAAAGTGGTCCTGATGAAGCTATTTGCAGCACAGGCATGGAGATGCAATCATAGAGGAAAAACTTGGGGACTCAGTGGGGGAAGGAGAGGGTGGGACGAACTGGCACATATACACTAGCATGGATGAAGCAGGTAGCTAGTGGGAAGCTGCTGCATAACACAGGGAGCTCAGCCCAGTGCTCTGTAATGGCCTAGAGGGATGGGATGGGGGAGGGTGGAAGGGGGGCTCAAGAGGGGCTATGTGTATACTTATGGCTGATTCATGTTGTTTTATGGCAGAAACCAACACAACATTATAAAGCAATTATTCTCTAGTTAAAAATAAATTTAAAGTTTATACAAAACTAAAAAACAAGATATCCTTCAGTAGGTGAATGAATAAATTGTGGTACATCCAAATGATGAAGTATTATTCAGTGTTGAAAAGAAATGAGCTATTAAGCCCTATAAAACATGGAAGAATCTTAAATGCATATTATTAAGTAAAATAAGCCATTCTGAAAAGGTTAAATACTGTATAATTCCAACTGTATGACCTCCTAGAAAAGACAAAACTATAGAAGCAGGAAAAAGATCAGTGGTCATCAGGGACTGAAGGAGAGGAAGGGGAATAGGTGGAGCATAGAGGATTTTAGGGCAGTGAAACACTCTGTATGGAACTAAAATGATAGATACATGTCATTATGCATTCCTCCAAATCCATAGAATATATAGCACCAAAAGAGAATCCTAAGGTTAACTATAGACTTTGGGTAATTATACTGTGTTGACGTAGGTTCTTCAATTGAAACAGATGGAACACTTTGGTTGGGGAAATTGATAATGTGGAGCATATACAGGTGGAGAGTAAGGGTGTAGGGAAATTTCTGAACCTTCTCAATTTTGTGTGAATTTTAAACTGCTGTAAAATAATAAAGTCTTTTAAAAAATTAAGTTTATTAAAATAATTTATAAAGCATTACCAAAGTTATCATAATCTCTTTTCCATCTTTTGCAAATTACCATCAGATGTTTCATTTTTCTTCATTAAATTTTTTCTTTTAATTAACTATGATTTCAGTTAAACTAAGCAAACTAGAATTTGAGATAATAGCTACCTTGATACAATTAATTTTCATTGCCCATTATTAATGTTTAATGTTTTTGTTATACATATTCAAAATGTATGACACTCAGGGGTTAAGAAATGGCAATAATGTTTCTATACAAAAAGAATTTTAGAATAGTTTGTTCTCTGAGAATAGATCTCTCTTCCTCTCTTTTAGATATTCTACCTTCAATCACACTCTTAGGAAAGCTATATGTATAAAAACTGCAAATTGCATCTAAATGAAATATTTATCTTACAGCCTTACAAAGCTTACATCCTTGTACTCTTTCTGCAATTCCCATTCTTAGAGTTATACCATTGGGTTAATACTTTTATTACAATTTGGGCAACAGAAAAAAACTTTATGACTTTATGTTTTAAAGTCAAAATTAAAGGAGGGGCTGCTGAACCACTGCATTCATTCCTGAGAAACCTTTCCTAAATAACTTTTCTTAGACCCTTCCCTGTTGAAGTCAGCCCATTTTCTGTCTACTCTTGTTTTTCAGTCGCTCAGAAGTGTTCGACTCTTTGTGATCCCATGAACTCCAGGCTTCCTTGTCCTTCGTCATGTCTCAAAGCTTGCTCAAACTCATGTCCATTGAGTCGGTGATGCCCTCTAACCAGCTCATCCTCTGTTGTCCCCTTCTCCTCCTGCCTCCAATCTTTCCCAGCATCAAGGTCTTTTCTAATGAGTCAGCTTTTCACATCAGGTGGCCAAAGTATTGGAGCTTCAGTTTCA
>SJYX01003182.1:228246-241773 GCA_006410675.1 Oreotragus oreotragus
GGGTGGAAGGGGGGCTCAAGAGGGGCTATGTGTATACTTATGGCTGATTCATGTTGTTTTATGGCAGAAACCAACACAACATTATAAAGCAATTATTCTCTAGTTAAAAATAAATTTAAAGTTTATACAAAACTAAAAAACAAGATATCCTTCAGTAGGTGAATGAATAAATTGTGGTACATCCAAATGATGAAGTATTATTCAGTGTTGAAAAGAAATGAGCTATTAAGCCCTATAAAACATGGAAGAATCTTAAATGCATATTATTAAGTAAAATAAGCCATTCTGAAAAGGTTAAATACTGTATAATTCCAACTGTATGACCTCCTAGAAAAGACAAAACTATAGAAGCAGGAAAAAGATCAGTGGTCATCAGGGACTGAAGGAGAGGAAGGGGAATAGGTGGAGCATAGAGGATTTTAGGGCAGTGAAACACTCTGTATGGAACTAAAATGATAGATACATGTCATTATGCATTCCTCCAAATCCATAGAATATATAGCACCAAAAGAGAATCCTAAGGTTAACTATAGACTTTGGGTAATTATACTGTGTTGACGTAGGTTCTTCAATTGAAACAGATGGAACACTTTGGTTGGGGAAATTGATAATGTGGAGCATATACAGGTGGAGAGTAAGGGTGTAGGGAAATTTCTGAACCTTCTCAATTTTGTGTGAATTTTAAACTGCTGTAAAATAATAAAGTCTTTTAAAAAATTAAGTTTATTAAAATAATTTATAAAGCATTACCAAAGTTATCATAATCTCTTTTCCATCTTTTGCAAATTACCATCAGATGTTTCATTTTTCTTCATTAAATTTTTTCTTTTAATTAACTATGATTTCAGTTAAACTAAGCAAACTAGAATTTGAGATAATAGCTACCTTGATACAATTAATTTTCATTGCCCATTATTAATGTTTAATGTTTTTGTTACACATATTCAAAATGTATGACACTCAGGGGTTAAGAAATGGCAATAATGTTTCTATACAAAAAGAATTTTAGAATAGTTTGTTCTCTGAGAATAGATCTCTCTTCCTCTCTTTTAGATATTCTACCTTCAATCACACTCTTAGGAAAGCTATATGTATAAAAACTGCAAATTGCATCTAAATGAAATATTTATCTTACAGCCTTACAAAGCTTACATCCTTGTACTCTTTCTGCAATTCCCATTCTTAGAGTTATACCATTGGGTTAATACTTTTATTACAATTTGGGCAACAGAAAAAAACTTTATGACTTTATGTTTTAAAGTCAAAATTAAAGGAGGGGCTGCTGAACCACTGCATTCATTCCTGAGAAACCTTTCCTAAATAACTTTTCTTAGACCCTTCCCTGTTGAAGTCAGCCCATTTTCTGTCTACTCTTGTTTTTCAGTCGCTCAGAAGTGTTCGACTCTTTGTGATCCCATGAACTCCAGGCTTCCTTGTCCTTCGTCATGTCTCAAAGCTTGCTCAAACTCATGTCCATTGAGTCGGTGATGCCCTCTAACCAGCTCATCCTCTGTTGTCCCCTTCTCCTCCTGCCTCCAATCTTTCCCAGCATCAAGGTCTTTTCTAATGAGTCAGCTTTTCACATCAGGTGGCCAAAGTATTGGAGCTTCAGTTTCAGCAACAGTCTTTCCAATAAATATTCAGGTTTGATTTCCTTTATGATTGACTGGTTCAATCTCCTTGCAGTCCAAGGGACTCTCAAGAGTCCTCCAGCACCACAGTTCAAAAGCATCAATTCTTCAGTGCTAAGCCTTCTTTATGGTCCAAATCTCACATCCATACATGACTACTGGAAAAACCATTGCTTTGAGTAGATGAATCTCTGTTGGCAAAGTAATGTCTCTGCTTTTTAATATGCTATCTAGGTTTGTCATAGCTTTTCTTCTAAGGAGCAAGTGTCTTTCAATTTCATGGCTGCAGTCACCATCTGCAGTGACTTTGGATCCCAAGAAAATAAAGTCTGTCACTGTTTTCATTGTTTCCCCATCTATTTGCCATGAAGTGATGGGACCAGATGCCATGATCTTCATTTTTTTTGAATGTTGAGTTTTAAGCCAACTTTTTCACTCTCCTCTTTCACCCTCAACAAGAGACTCTTTAGTTCCTCTCTGCTTTCTGCCAGTAGGGTGGTATCATCTGCATATCTGAGGTAATTTATATTGCTCCCAGCAATCTTGATTCCAGCTTGTGCTTCATCTAGTATGGCATTTCACATGATGTGCTCTGCATATGAGTTAAATAATCAGGGTGACAATATACTGCTTTGATGTACTCCTTTCCCAAGTTTGAACCAGTGTGTTCTTCCACGTCCAGTTCTAACTGTTGTTTCTTGACCTGTATACAGGTTTTGCAGGAGGCAGGTGAGGTGGTCTGGAATTCCCATCTCTTTAAGAATTTTCCACAGTTTGTTGTGATTCACACAATCAAAGGCTTTAGCATAGTAAATGAAGCAGAAGTAGATTTTTTCTGGAACTCTTGCTTTTTCTATGATCCAACAGATGTTGGGAATTTGATCTCTGGTTCCTCTGCCTTTTCTAAATACTGCTGGAACACCTGGAAGTTCTCAGTTTACGGACTGTTGTTGCCTGGCTTGGAGAATTTTGAGTGTTACTTTGCTAGCATATGAAATGAGTGCAATTGTGCAGTAGTTGGAATATTCTTTGTCATTGCCCTTCTTTGGGATTGGAATGAAAACTGACTTTTTCCATTCCTGTGGCCACTGCTGAATTTTCCATATTTGCTGGCATATTGAGTGAAGCACTTTCACAGCATCATCTTTTAGGATTTGAAATAGTTTCAGCTGGAATTCAGTCTAGCTTTGTTTGTAGTGATGCTTCAAACATTTGACTTCGCATTCCAATATGTCTGGCTCTAAGTGAGTGATATAACCATGGTGGTTATATGGGTCATGAAGATCTTTTTTGTATAGTTCTTCTGTGTATTCTTTCCACCTCTTGTTAATATCTTCTGCTTCTGTTAGGCCCATACCATTTCTGTCCTTTATTGTGCCCATCTTTGCATGAAAATTGCCTTAGTATCTCTATTTTTCTTGAAGAGATCTCTAGTCTTTCCCATTCTATTGTTTTCTTCTATTTCTTTGATTTGATCACTGAGGAAGTCTTTCTTATCTCTCCTTGCTATTCTTTGGAACTCTGAATTTAGATGAGTGTATCTTTCCTTTTCTCCTTTGCCTTTCACTTCTGCTTTTTTCTCAGGTATTTTTAAAGCCTCCTCAGACAACCATCATGCCCTTTTGCATTTCTTTTTCTTTAGGATGGTTTTGATCACCGCCTCCTCTACAATGTCATGTACCTCCATCCATAGTTCTTCAGGCACTGTCTATTGGATCTAATCCCTTGAATCTACTTGTCACTTCCATTGTATAATTGTAAAGTATTTGGTTTGGGTCATATTTGAATGGCCTAGCAGTTTTCCCTATTTTCTTCAATTTAAGTCTGAATTTCACAATAATGAGTTCATGATCTGAGTCACAGTCAGATCCTGGTCTTGTTTTTGCTGACTGTATAGAGCTTCTTCATCTTCAGCTGCAAAGACTATAATCAACCTGATTTCAGTATTGACCATCTGGTGATGTCCATGTGTAGAGTCATCTCTTGTGTTGTTGGAACAGAGTGTTTGCTATGACCAGTGCATTCTTTTGGCAAAACTCTGTTAGTTTTCCCTATTTTATTTTGTACTCCAAGGCCAAACTTGCCTGTTACTCCAGGTATCTTTTGACTTCCTACTTTTCCATTCCAGTCCCCTGTGATGAAAAGGATATCTTTTTTTGGTGTTAGTTATAGAAGATCTTGTAGGTCTTTTAGAACCATTCAGCTTCAACTTCTTCAGCATTAGTTGTTGGGGCATAGATTTGGATTACAGTGCTGTTGAATTGTTTGCCTTGGAAACGAACGGAGATCATTCTCCTGTTTTTGAGACTGCACCCAAGTATTGAATTTCAGACTTTTGTTGAACATGAGGACTACTCCATTTCTTCTGAGGGATTATTTCCTATAGTAGTAAATATAATGGTCATCTGAATTAAATTTGCCCATTCCGGTCCATTTTAGTTCACCCATTCCTAAAATGTTGATGTTCACTCGTGCCATCTCCTGTTTGACTACTTCCAATTAACCTTGATTCATGGACCTAACTGGAGAAGGCAATGGCACCCCACTCCAGTACTCTTGCCTGGAAAATCCCATGGATGGAGGAGCCTGGTGGGCTGCAGTCCGTGGGGTTGCTGAGAGTTGGACATGACTCAGTGACTTCACTTTCACTTTTCACTTTCATGCATTGGAGAAGGAAATGGCAACCCACTCCAGTGTTCTTGCCTGGAGAATCCCAGGAACAACAAAGCCAGGAAGGTTGCCATCTCTGGGGTCACAGAGTCGGACACAACTGAAGTAACTTAGCAGCATGGTCCTAACATTCCAGGTTCCTATGCAATATTGTTCTTACAGCATCAGACTTTACTTTCACCACCAGACACTTATATAACTGGTCGTTGTTTTCACTTTGGCTCAGCCTCTTCATTTCTTCTGGAGACATTCCTCCACTCTTCTCCAGTAGCATATTGGGTACCTACTGACCTGGAAAGTTCCTCTTTCAGTGTAATACCGTTTTGCCTTTTCATACTGTTCATGGGGTTCTCAAGGCAAGAATGCTGAAGTGGTTTGTCATTTCCTTCTCCAATGACACTTTATTATATTTATTTTTAGCTTTAAATTATTAGTATCACATAATCTGATATATTATATACGTTTTGTTTCATTAAATGACTCTGTGTTCTGAGCTAGACCTTTAACTCCTTGGGCTTTTTACTCAGAGCACCTTGCCTTTTTTTTTTTTTTTTTACTAGGTCTATAGTTTATGTGGCTTCCCTGGTGGCTCAGAGGTTAAAGCGTCTGCCTGGAATGCGGGAGAACCAGGTTCGATCCCTGGGTTGGGAAGATCCCCTGGAGAAGGAAATGGCAACCCCTCCAGTGCTCTTTCCTAGAGAATCCCATAGAGGGAGGAGCCTGGTAGGCTACAGTCCATAGGGTTGCAAAGAGTCGGACACGACTGAGCAACTTCACTTTATAGTTTATGTTCCATAAAAACTTATCTATCAATTAACTATTGAAGATGTTACCAGAGAGCAACATACAGATACTGAGGTTGTGATTACTTTGAATTTGCTGCCTTCTGCTCTTTGCTTAGCCTCTCTCTGCATTTTCTACCTTTGCTATAGCACTGTGAGTTGTTGTCCCCCTCCAGGCTACAAAAATGCCATTGTTCTGTGAATTATGAGTCTTTCTGCCTAGTTATTACTGAAAATTGTAAAGACCTCTTTAAGCCTGAGCTCCCTTCATCTCTGAAACACCCAGGCCTGCTTTTAAAGCCAGTGTGTTGTCTAGGCCCTCCTGGAGGAAGCCTCCCATCAGTCATCATGTTCACTAATAATGTCAAACCTTTCCCACCTATTCACATTAGCTTTTTCATTTACTATTTTTTGGAACCATTTCAAATGTACTGTCAAGTAATAACCCACCATTTTAAAACTCTGTACATTATGGCTTTATTCCCTCCTTCACATTCAAGTTCTCCCCCTCAAACACTCATCTTTTCTACCCCATCCAACCTCCAAGCTAGACATTACTGCAAAAGAATCATGAGGTTTTCATGCATTTCTCTGATCCAACAATTCTTTTCCAGAGTCATAATGCATTTAATCTTTCTATATTTCTCTGACCTTCTTAAGCTTTCATGTAGGAACACAAGGCTCAGTTAAATAGTAGAGCATGAAAAATCCCTTTGTAGTTTGGTACAGGGTAATGGAAACCTGAAAATCTATTTGAGGCATAATCATTTGAAAACTGTTCAAACTCTGGGTGGAGCAAGTCAGGAGCAGATTTATTACTGCTCCAAAGTAAGCTTTTGATTTTGATAAGGGTTTCTGCACAAGAAAAACAGTCGTTTCATGCTGATATTACTTCTTGTATTTTTGTTCAATTTTAACAATCTATGCAAGAGAAATAACATTTCCCTCCAACTTCTGCCTTTCACAAAGAACTGTTTTTCAGAGACCAAAAGCCCTACAAGTCATTAATCGTCATCCTGACTAATTCATTTAGGAGAANAAACAGTCGTTTCATGCTGATATTACTTCTTGTATTTTTGTTCAATTTTAACAATCTATGCAAGAGAAATAACATTTCCCTCCAACTTCTGCCTTTCACAAAGAACTGTTTTTCAGAGACCAAAAGCCCTACAAGTCATTAATCGTCATCCTGACTAATTCATTTAGGAGAGCTTTCAGTGGACACCACGATTTTAGCCCACACTGGAGCTGAATTATAAAGGTCCTGTTTTCATCATGAGGCTCTGATTCCCTGTGTTAACTAGAATATCTGCCTACCCATAAGTCATATGGTTGTCTTTTGAAGTACTCGTGTTCAATGTTAATAGGACCCTTAAAGGAGTCTTCTTTAGGTAAATAGAAGATAATTCATATTCTGTGCTTAGCATTTTTCTTCCTGTTGATTTTGAGGTCGAGCTGATGGACGTATACTGTTTCCTTTAATTTCAGGGAAGAAGTGAGGCTGGAGAGGTAGATGTGTTCGGCTGTCTACTTCTCACTAAACATTTATTTCTAATGAAAATATTTCAGAGTAGTAGAAGACCCTCTCTGAGCACAAATGTTAGTAATTCATTTCTCAAGGCAAAATAAAAAGCAGGTCCAAATCCATTTTCTAGAACAGTTGGGAGCGTTTTGGAATAGTCTAGATGTTCCCTGAGGTTAGGAATTCCATGCTCCGTTAGGAAAAGGTGGCTACCGATATGATGGAGAGAGAGGCAGGCCTTCTTGGCACATCTCTGTGTGTGTTCTAATGCGGTTGGTTTGTGTGGTCTGAACAAGTAAATGGCAAGAAGGGTGCAAAAAAATCCCATGTCTCCTGATCTTCTAACAAGCTGGCCTGTGTGCCATAGGATGAACGAAGATGGAAAACTCTTTAAAAGAAGACATATNAACATTGAAATATTTATACTATCATGTAAGAAATGAATTGCCAGTCTATGTTCAATGCAGGATGCAGGATGCTTGGGGCTGGTGTATGGGGATGATCTTGAGGGATGATGTGGGGTGGGAGGTGGGAGGGGGGTTCATGTTTGGGAGTTCGTGTAAAAAAAATAAAGAAAGAAAAAAAAATAAAAAATATGTAATTTATTAATTTTGATATAAATATAAAATTATTATCTGCAAGTAAAATAAATTTTGTGCTTACGGGAGTTATGGGAAGAATACAGAAATTGGCACACAAAATCAAGAAACTTGGAGAACAAAATTTGGGTTTATTATAGAGCCAGGCCATTAGAAGATTAGATAAAAAAGAGTTGTCAGAAAAATCTCACAGCAGGTACACTCATTTCATAGTACTGAATCCTGGAGGGATTGAATAAGCCCAATATCTACCAGTCTTTTTGTCTTTCTACTTGGGCTACAGTGAGAGTATGGGCTGGAAGTAGAAGTTTTATAAACATACTACCAAAATAAGAGGAAAGAATGAAGTAAAACATGACTTCAACCAGATAGCATACAATGCAAAGTGAATTAATTCTAGAGAGTAAATTAGGATGGCCTTAAGGAAGAGAAATGATCTTAGGGCAACAAAACAAACAAGAAAATAAACAACTTAAGTTTCCACTATAGTCCATTCTTAGGGCCATTGTATCTAAATTAACAATATTTCCCTGCACATATACTTCCACAGTATTCCTATCTGATACAAGGCAATTATGTCATATAAAACAGAAACCTATTTCTTTTTATAAAAGAAGGCAACCTAAAAATGATATATTTTGTTGCAGTGCCATCATTAGACAGGATGATATGGACTCCTCCTAGAGTCTCATCTAATTGTCATAATAGATGTAATAAAAATAACCATTGTTTACTAAATATTAAAAATTTACCAGGAAATATGTATAGCATTTTTTACTGTAATAATCCTGAGTCCTGTTTGATAGATATAAACTCTGAGATACAGAAAATTTTCTCAAAATAACTCATTCAAAGTCACATAACTAGTAAGTGTCAGGGAAAATGTAAAGTAAATTTTAATTATAGCATACATGCACAACAGGATGTGTTGATAGGCATAGGAGAGGAGAGAAAATAAGTTAAATTTCATCGCTAGATAAGTGGCACCACAAGGTAGTAAATATTAAGTAAACAGGCTAAGACTACAGTCTCGTGTCTGCAACTGACCATCTAAATGTAGCCAGCATTTGTCATATCCATCAACCCTACATATCTTCTTTGTTCAGAACCTGAGAAGATTAAAATCTTTTGTTTAATGTTGTAACCTAAACATTCATTCTTGATGAATCTGAGCCAAAGTTTGTGCTATCTGAGTAGATCTGAAACTTCTGATGATTGTTTTGACTGAATGTTAATATAAAGTGAAACCTGGACAATACCAAAATATTCACCTATATCCTTTCTATTTCCAACTTTATTAACAAAACTGTGATAATCAGAGTCAATTATGTTAACTAAAAATGTATAATCAATATTCTGACCCAAATACCTTATGGTATATAGCCACTCCAAACAACAGCCTGATGAAAGCCTTGTCATCTAATCCAGTAGAGGATACCATAATTTTATTTTTTAAAATCTCTGGTAGAAATGCTTAATTTATATGCATTAAATCCTGTAATTGACTCACTGTGACTTGGACAATTTACAAAAAAAGAAAGAAATCAGATATATTTGAAATATTTGGGACACCTGCCCTCCACATTATTCAGAGGTTTATAGGAGCATTCCTCAGGACAGCGTTTGAAACTGACTAACAGTTGTCTTCCATTTAACACTGTTACTAAAACACTGAGCTATCCATTGTTTTAGAAAGCCGCTGCTTCTGGGTGATGAGATGCATGATAGGGCCATTAAATCACAAATGTATTCATCTATTGGCTTACATTCTTCACTATGAATGAGGTTCATGTTTTAGTGTTTTGTTGGGTGTAATATCATAAAAATATAGAACTAAAAAATACATGAATATCAATATTTGCAAAGGCAAAATATCTGGAAAAAGCAAACTCATATTTCTACTAACTACCAAATTTCTTGCTGGACTTACTACATTTGATATGTGATGCCCTACTTAAACTTAGAGATTTAAGGAATGAGATTTGAGGAAAATTATTAGGGAACCTTTTCAAGGAGCCATTATTAAACATTTCCTTATTAATATCCTTATTTGCACAAATGGTATCTAGGAAGTTATTAATTTCACTGACATTGCAATGTAGTAACCATCAAAATTAAGGCCCAAATACATTTTTTTGAACTTTGATATGTATTATATAAGACATGAGATTAACAAATTCAGAGTTGAATCTCAGCTCTTAAAGTAACAACTGAAATTTAAGCTTATTATTCTTTTGCTTATAAACATTGTCTCCATAACCTCCCCAAGTAATCCATCATATTCAATTGCAAAAATCTATCTGACCATCCAGAAGGTAACCCTAAGTAAGGCAAAAGTATTAGTCGCTCAGTCCTGTCCGACTCTTTGCGACCCCACAGATAGTAGCTCACAAGGCTCCTCTGTCCATGGGACTCCCCAGGCAAAAATACTAGAATGGATTACCACTTACTCCTCCAGAGGATCTTCCCAACCCAGGGATCAAGCCCAGGTCTCCCACATTGCCATTCTTTACCATCATTCTTTACTGTCTGAGCTCCAGAGAAGAACCAATCCTAAGTAAACTTGGTTCAAAGGACCATAGCTGGTTTTAGTTTTGCAGTAGGATACCAGAGAGTGCTAAGTTCCCATCCAAGAAAATTGTGCTTTGTCATTTTGCTGCTCTGTTTACTCCATGCAATGTATACCAACACCACATAATTCCTGGAGGATTTTTAATCTTATTTATTTATCATATAGTGATAAAAGAGCATTCACATGCCTGTAGAACCTCTGATAAACTATAAAGAATAAGCTTCAAAATTGTTTTCCTGAGGGTTTATCCATTGATTCCTATCCCCATCTGGTTGAGGGAGCTACTGCTGGATATACCTACTTGCAGCTTAGAGATTCTCTATGAGTGTCTCTAGTGGTTCAGATGGCAAAAGTCTGCCTACAGGAGACCCAGGTTCAGTCCCTGGGTTAGGAAAATCCCCTGAAGAAGCGAATGGCTATCATCCACTCCAGTACTCTTGCTTGGAGAATTCCATGGACAGATGAGCCTAGCAGACTATAGACCATGAGGTCGCAAAGAGTAGGACATGATTAAGTGACTAATGGGTATTCTTTAGAGATTGTCTATAGCTTGAAGAAGTTAAAAGTGCATGGAACTATCAACCATATTGTAAGTTAATAATCGCTGCATTACAAATTATTCCAAAACTTAGTTGCTGGAAAAAATTATTATTTATTATCTCATCACTTCTGTGCGTTAGGAATTTGGATGCAGTAAATCTGGGCTTCCCAGGTGGCCCTAGTGGTAAAGAACCCACCTGCCAATGCAGGAAACATAAAAGATAAAAGTTTGATCTCTGGGTCTGGAGAAGGGCATGGCGATCCACTCCAGTATTCTTGCCTGGGAAATCCCATAGACAGAGGAGCCTAGCAGGCTAGAATCTGTAGGGTCACAAAGAGTTGGACATGACCGAAGCAACTTAACACACACAGCCTGACCTCTCTGTTTCAAAGATCTCTCAAAAGGTTGTGATCAAAATGTCAGCCAAGGGTAGGATTATTCTGGTCCATCTGAGAAGTCTGTCTACCACAGAAACTTTGCTTGAATCAGTAAGGCTGAAAAAACATGGTCCAGTGCATCAAACTGTTTGTGAGAGTTACTATAAAATCTTTAAAATGACATAATATTGTAAATGCATATGAAGTTATGTCATTCTGCATAGACATATTAATGAAAAATACATGCAAAATGTTTCCTAAAGGAGGTTTTATATTCATTTCTACTTTCCATAACCCCCAAATAGGATAAAGGAAGTAATTATTATGTATACGTTTTTAGTAGAAGATGCTAAAAGTCCAAAGACTGATCATGTTTTTAAGCTGTGTGGTTTATAGGACAACAGAGACAAACTAAAAGAAATAAATAAAACAATTTTTCATTATCATTACTTGATTATAACCAAATTAATCATGACTAACAAAAACACTAATCAAGCCATGCGAAACAAATTATATGCTAGAGAGATTTACAAATGAATCAAACTTAGTCTCCTTTTCAAAATTTAAATCCTTATTAGATCTTTATCCCAGTGGATTTAAGTAAAAGGCAAAAGTAGGACAATAAGTACTTCCTTTCTTCTAGAAACAGTTGATGGTTAATGGAGGATAGGACTTAAAATTTATTAATTTTAACAAGATAGATAAATTAAAATGCTGACTATCACCTTTTTAAAAATAAATCATATAGCCATGCAAAATAAATTTTCCTAGAGTTTGTCACAGGAAAATGTATCTCTTCTTCCTCAAGTATTTCTTTATAGCCTTACGAATATTTTGTTCCAAGAAATAGAGAAATATACAATTTACCTATATAATTTTGTCTTTGGGAATAATGATCTAGGAGATAATGATAAATACATGGAAAGTACTTGAAACATCAATTGCTTTCTAATCAACCTATTTACCACATTCCTGGATTTAAGAAACACTTTTAAATAATATGGTCATCCATGGTGGCTCAAATGGTAAAGAATCTGCCTTAAATTCAGGAGACTGGAGTCGAGAAGATTCCATGGAGAAAGAAATGGCTACCCACTCCAGTATTCTCTACTGGAGGATTCCATGGACAGAGGAGCCTGGCAGGCCACAGTCCATGGGGCTGCAAAGAATGGACACTACTGAGCGACTAACACTTTCTTTTACTTTTCTTTAGATAATATAGATTAATAATTCCCAATAAACAATTAAAAGCCATTTCTTTTAAATAACAGAGATTTTGGTGTTCTATGTTTATGTTTATTTTGGATATTGTTCTCAATTATGCATTATTTCTTATGGAGTAATCTCTTTTCATAGGAGAGATGCTAATACTTATTATTCTATTTGTAATGTAATTTTAAATCAGATCTCAGGTTATGATTTTTTCTTGTCTGGACCATGTTGTATTTTTATAGCACATTAAGTCTCTTTGTGTGTGTGTGTACCTAAAACTCCAATATTTCATGGCTTAGAAATGCATTTAGGAAATAGAAGGAGGAAAAACTCAGTTAACTCAAACATTCTCTTCAGAGATGAAACACTCTGTGACTTTTAGAGATAAGCCTGATTCTCTCTGACTTGAAGATATTGGGCCTTTAACAACATTATAAAGGGACATCAATCTTCACAAGTTTTCTCCAGTAAAATTATTTTCATTCTATCACTCCAAAAGGCATATTGCTAGAGGTTGCTGCTCTGTAGAGTCTATCAGAAAACTTTTTCTTTTTCTCCATGATGCTAGTTGATATGGGCTGCAGATAGGGAAGAACAGATACTACATAAAGAAATTCATGACAAAAGAAAAAAAATGAGGAAACTGACATGCGAAATCCATATTTTTCTACTTCATCTTTCCCAAGTTCAAAAGAAAAATGAGTCAGTTCAGGTACCTATCATTTAATTTTTTGAAATATGAATTAACTCCTCAAAATACCTATCGGATAATAGTTTAGTTGAAATATTTCATTTCAGGGTTTAAATAAGTTTGTAAGATAGTATTTNCTTCATCTTTCCCAAGTTCAAAAGAAAAATGAGTCAGTTCAGGTACCTATCATTTAATTTTTTGAAATATGAATTAACTCCTCAAAATACCTATCGGATAATAGTTTAGTTGAAATATTTCATTTCAGGGTTTAAATAAGTTTGTAAGATAGTATTTGCATGTACCAAAATATGTCCTACTTAAATAAACTGTATTAGTGAATGGAGTTTTGCCTTTAAAATCAAGAAAATTTTTCATTGGGCAGCAAGGCAGCATCCTTTCAACAAGCAACACATTGTTTTTAATAAAAATTATAAATTATTTAACAAGTAATAAATTGTTTTTTAACTTTTCTGAAAATTTGTAGCTTTAAGGAGAAAAAAATAGGAAGAATCTGCCCAACAATAGATTTAGGTTAAGAGTAAGAGATTATAAATCATGTTAATAACATGAAGTCTCTATTAATATTGAATCTGTTTTTAAGTGTATATATACTTGTATATACACACAGGAATTTATACATACACATACACATAGTCCCTGTTTATGTGGAGAGATTGGTTTTTTGAAACTGAGAAGTTTTAACTCAATTACAACACAATGAATGTATTTATAATTAAATTCCATATATTTGCATTTTTCAAAGTGCAGATTTTTATGCTCAGTTAAACACAAAATCAATTTTATAAATGATAATATAAAAACAAATTCATGAATTTGTTACTTGCTTTTTTATTCATAAACATTAGTCAAATACAAAAAACACTCTGCCCCCAAGGAAGAATTTACCGTGTGCATATAGTAGATGTGTAT
>SJYX01003182.1:248622-281111 GCA_006410675.1 Oreotragus oreotragus
AATGCTGTAAAGAGCAATATTGCATAGGACCTGGAATGTCAAGTCCATGAATCAAGGCAAATTGGAAGTGGTCAAACAAGAGATGGCAAGAGTGAATGTTGACATTCTAGGAATCAGAGAACTAAAATGGACTGGAATGGGTGAATTTAACTCAGATGACCATTATATCTACTACTTCAGGCAGGAATCCTTTAGAAGAAATGGAGTAGCCATCATGGTCATCAAGAGTCTGAAATGCAGTACTTGGATGCAATCTTGAAAACAACCACAGAAGTTACCAACCAGGAATAGAGAGTTGGAACGTTCAGTCCCACCCCTTGGTTTTGGAAAGGAGAGAGGGACTGGAGCAATATTGAATTAATCACCAATGACCAATAATTGAATCAATGCTGCCTATGTAATGAAGCCTTCATAAAAACTCTGGACTTTGTTTCCAGACTGGGGAGCCAGAATCCTTCCATATGCTACCAAACTCCTTTATTTGGAACCTCACTTATGGATCTCTCCATCTAGTTGTAGAGTCATATCCCTTCACATCCTTTGTAATAAACCAGTAATCTAGTGAGTAAATGGGTTTCCAGAGTTCTGAAGCTTCTCTAACATATTGTCAAACCTGAGGAGGATGCCCTGGGGAACAGATTTATAAGTTTGGTCAGAATGTAACCAAACTTATAAATGTGGAGCGGTCAAGATGGCAGAAGAATAGGACGGGGACACCACTTTCTCCCTCACAGATTCATCAAAAGAACATCTCAAGGCTGAGCAAACTCCACAAAACAACTTCTGAATGCGGGCAGAGGACATCAGGCACCCAGAAAAACAGAGCACTGACTTCAAAAGCAGGTAGGGGAANTTTTTTTTACAAAGTAAAGTTTTATTGAAACCCTAATCATGCTCCTTTACATACTGTTCAGGATTGTTGTTGCATTGTTGTGGCAGAATTGAATAGTTGTGACAGAGACCAGTGACCTTCCAAAGCCTACAATACTTATTATTTGACTTGTTACAGAAAAAGTTTACTTGCCTCTGCTACAGAGATGTGACAATTTTTTGGTACGAAATTTGTTTATAGACTGCTACCTATAGAGCCCAAAGATGTGGGTTTCATTGCTATGTGCTATGTGTTTCATGTGCTGTGTGCACATGTTAATATCACCTTACCATGATGACTCTGATCGTCCCTCTTACTTCTCAGCTCATGGCAGAGGGAGGATACCATTTCTCCTAAAACAATCAAATAGCAAAAACTCTTCTGATGAACCCCAGTCTTCCTAATGTACATCAGGGAATATTAACTTTGTTCTGTCAAGAAGAGTCTTCCATTCTATACTGAGTCAATTTTTACCCTAATACACTGGTTCTCAAACTGTAGGGCGTATACCAAAATTATCCAGAGAACTTTTTAGACTGAAGAGTACTGGGCCTAATCGCTCCTTTACTCCTAGTTGCTGATATAGTGGCTCTAAGGTGGGTCTGAAAAATCTACATTTCTAAAAAGTTTTCCAAGTGATGCTTATGATGCTGGTCTAGAGATCACCTTTAAGAACCACTGCTGGAATACACTGAAATTGATTAATGTCTGTCTATCTCCTGTAAAGGGAATTTGCCCTAAAACTGAAACAACTGTTACCTGCTCATGGCTTAGTAGAGAATGGTAATCAACAAAGAACTAGCAACAATTTCCTTAAAGGTGACTGTTTCACACTATTTCAGGACACCAATTCAAGAAAAAAGAACAAAAATAGGTGAGATTAATCAGACTTAGTTATCAAGCTATTAGAAGGGAACAGAGACAGATTTTAAAAGACAGATAACATAGAAAATTTTCATTCTGTGGGTGTGTAGCTATTGACAGCAAAAGGTAGGAGTGTTTGTGAGGGTAGGAGAGAAAAGATGAGACATTATAAGGTGCTGAGATGTCAAAATGTTCTCAGTATTTTTAAGTACATGCTTCATTAGGTAGTGAATTATAGAATTTACATTGTGAGAGATCATCTAATACTATCTTTTTCCCACACACAAATCTGAGTTAATTTAAGATGTATGTGTTTGGATTTACATAAATATTTGTTCCCTGGTAACTCAGTGGTAAAGAACCTGTCTGTCAATGCAGGAAACACAGGAGATGCGAGTTCAGTCTCCTGCATCTCCTGAGACCCCTTGGTCGGGATGATCCCTGAAGAAGGAAATGGCAACCCACTCCAGTATCCTTGTCTAGGAAATTCCACGGACAAAGGAGCCTGGCAGGCTACAGACCATGGAATCACAGAGAGCAGGACATGACTGAGCGGCTGAGCACGCATGCACATTATTCCATAAAGCTTTAATGTTAAAACTGCTCACTTGGCCTCATGTTCAATAGATTTGCAAAATCCTTTTATGGTTAAAGATTTATAACTAGAAAAATAAGACACAAATTACATTAAACACCTAATATTATATAACAAACCGCTAATAAGACAAAGAGAAACGCTAAATTCCCTTGATTCTTGGTGAATAAAGCAGATGTTAATGGAAATGAATAAGCGATAGAGGTTTATTTTTCTTGGATATTTTGTAACTTAAGTTGTTTTGTCTTTTCTTGAGAAAAAAAACAAGTGCAGGGAGAAATTTAATCTCAAAAGATCAAATTTGAACTGAGCAGTGGTGAACAAATATAATTCACGCCCTACCCTCTTAACAATCATTAGTAAACACAATTGAAGAGGCTTCTTATAAGAGAAAGTTCTGAAAGTTCAGAACTAGGAAAACTTAAACCTGATGTTCTTCACTTCCTTCCAACTTCTCCTGCGTCTGTTGCAACACCTGACTTTTCCTCTGCATCTGTGCCCATGGATTTCTGGATTGCTGGCACCATGCTCTCTCTGGTTATTGCTCCTGAGATGACGAGGCCCAGGCTGGGCATGTCTACAGCTGAGCTCCCCCTGCCCTTTCCTTTCTTGTCCCCAGTTGCTCTCTCTCTGCATTTCCTTCCTCCCATCAAAGTTATCACTGCTCTCTCAGTGAGAACCCTGCCAACTCCTGCTTCCCTCTCAAATCTAGCCTGTTCTTAGTCTTCTCTATTCCCCTTTTATAATATCTTTCGCACCTGTCCCCTTGTCTCTCTCCTTCTATCCCTCACTTCCATTCCCATCTGCCCACTCCCCCAACTCCTTCCTAACCCCCACTCAGGGCACAGTGGTTAAGAGCATGGGCTTCAAGCCCAGACACCTAGATTTTGTGCCAACTCCCATGCCTCTGAGCTGGATGACTTCTGATGTTGAAGTGTCTGAGCCTCAGTGTCATCATTTCACTTTAAAAGTGGGCCTAATAATATTTGCTCGTAGGGTTGTTATGAGGGTAAAATAACATATTCACAGTGTGTAGCGTGGTATCTGGCATATGGTAAGCACCAACAAATAGAGTGACTATAAAAGTGATAATTTAAGAGGATAACTTATTGTGTAACTTCAATTTTCTTTGGCTCCTTATATACAAGTACTTACTTTTGTTATAATCTTATATTCCAAATTTTCTCTTATTTTCTTGCATAAAATCTTTATTGCTTTTTTGTGAAGGATTCATCTTCCACCCTAGAGGAAAGAATCCTGCAGAGAGAGAAAAATAAGAACTCACTGTATAGAGATAGTGGTGAAAATTTCTTCCTTTGTGCAAATCTCAGAAAATCAAAGAAGGCTCTACCATGCTCCTTCTGACAGTATTCACATATTATGTCTAAGGTTTTAGGGTGCTTTCCTATTTGCCATTTCTCTTGAGTTCTACTGTTATGGATCAAATTGTGTTGCTCCCAAATCCTTAGGTTGAAGTCCTAAACTCCAGTTCCTCAGGATGTGATCTTATTTGGAAAAAGATTTGTTGCAGATATAGTTAGTTTTTGAGGAGGTTATACTGGAGTTGCCCCTAATCCAATATGATTGGTATACACACAAGGAGAACATCCTGTGTACATGAAGGCAGAAATCAGGATGATGCAACATAAGTCAGGGAATGTCAGAGATAGCCAGCAAACCACCAGCTGCTAGGAGAGAGGCATCGAGTGGGTTCTCCTTTGCACTGTCAGGGGAAGCATGGGCCTGTGGACACCTTGATATCAGACTTATAGCCTGTAGAATTATGAAATGATAAATTACTATTGTTTAGGCCACTCAGTTTGTGATAGTTTGTTATGGCAGCTGGCAAACTAATATGCTTACAAAGATGTTAGGAGACAGAGCAGGTGGCAACTGCACAGCAGATCAGGGTCTGAGTAAGTTACTTCCCAGTAGCTGGGGAGAAGCCAGGAAGACAGAGAGCTGCTGCCAGGTAGAAGTCCAGGGCCCCAGTCTGCGTCCTCAGGCCGCACCTCTGCTTTATTCGCTGCTCAGACCCAGCAAGGAGAGAAACAGGAAGTTAGATCAGAAGATGAGGCCTGAGCTAGCCTCCGGGAAGCCCCAAAGCACAGGTAGCCATTTCCTCATTGCAGAAGGCCCATCTTCCTGTGAGTGAAGTCCTTTGGGACCATTAAAGGGCAGAGGGCTTATGCTCCCAGTCCTGGTTTTCAGTTTGTAGAATTTTCCGTCTAACACAGTTTCCCAGTGCATTGAATTCTCGTAGTCAACCAATATCATCTCTGCTCTAACTAACCCACCGGCCAGAACAAATTACAATTATACTCTTAAAGGCAAGAAGGGTAATTCGACTCACAAGGCCATACCAAGAGGCATAGAACACGTGCCAGTGCCAGCTATTTTCTACATCTGAGCTTTTCCCTTTAATTGTAAATTAAAGATTGTTCAATGAAAAACAGAATCAGCTGGAAGTCTTATATCAAGATAAGCAGGATTTTATTTTAACCAGAAAATAAATCCCTTTTAAAATTATTGTCTGAAAAGCATCAAGATCAACCCTCTTTGGAGCTAATTTTGGTAAGGAGCTCAGCAGCCCAGAGTGTCTCAGGAAAGAGACCATCTGTAGGTCATGTGGAGCACACTGGTGGAGTCCAGCAACACATCTGTGAATTGTGCAAATTATGTTTCCTTGTTTTCTGTGGGTTTTTTAATTTATAAAAAGGTGCTATCATCCCCCCTTCATAAGACCCATTCAGGCCTAGACAAACATGAGTGGAACCTTAAAACACACTGAATTGAAATTGTGTTGACCTTTCTATGATAAGTTTACCAGATAAGAAGAAGACCACATGCTTGGGTGTGTGCTAAGTCACTTACTGTGTCCAACTCTTTGCGACCCCACGGACTGTAGCATACTAGTCTCCTCAGTCTGTGGGATTCTCCAGGAAAGAATACTGGAGTGGGTTGCCATGCCCTCTTCCAGGGGATCTTCCCAACCCAGGGATCGAAACTGCATCTCCAGCAACTCCTGTGTTGCATGGATTCTTTTCTGCTGAGCTNTCCAACTCTTTGCGACCCCACGGACTGTAGCATACTAGTCTCCTCAGTCTGTGGGATTCTCCAGGAAAGAATACTGGAGTGGGTTGCCATGCCCTCTTCCAGGGGATCTTCCCAACCCAGGGATCGAAACTGCATCTCCAGCAACTCCTGTGTTGCATGGATTCTTTTCTGCTGAGCCACCGAGAAAGGCCAGGAAGACCACATACCTATTTAAATTTGAATTTCAGTTAAACAATGAATTATATTTTTTTTACTATAAATGTCTTCCAAATATTACATGGGATATACCTATAGTAAATTCAAATTTAACTGGATGTCCTATATTTTTATTTGCTAAATCTGGCAACCCTACTCTGTCAAGGTCAGAGGTTTTTATATTTCAGTTTTTCTATTCCTTTGATCAAAAAAGAAGACATTACTTGGTTCTCTTTTTCATCAGTGAAGAACTTTGAGTGAACCCAGAATAGTTTTTTAAAAAAACATTCTCCTTCTAATCCTATCCTGCAAACAGGTTCATTAGTACCATTTTTCTAGCTTCCATATATATGTGTTAATATATGATACCTGTTTTTCTCTTTGTAGTTTATTTCACTCTGACAGACTAGGTTCATCCACACCACTATAACTGACTCAATTTCATTCCTTTAGGACAGGAATAGAGTTGCAGACAGAGAATGAACTTGTGGACACAGTGTGGGTGGGAAGGAGAGTGGGGGATAAACTGAGAGAGTTGCATAGACATGTATACACTACCATGTGTAAAATGGGGCTTCCCTGGTAGCTCAGCTGGTAAAGAATCTGCCTGCAATGCAAGAGACCCTGGTTTGATTCCTGGGTTNGACAGAGAATGAACTTGTGGACACAGTGTGGGTGGGAAGGAGAGTGGGGGATAAACTGAGAGAGTTGCATAGACATGTATACACTATCATGTGTAAAATGGGGCTTCCCTGGTAGCTCAGCTGGTAAAGAATCTGCCTGCAATGCAAGAGACCCTGGTTTGATTCCTGGGTTGGGGAGATCCGCTGAAGAAGGGATAAGTTACCCACTCCAGTATTCTTGGGCTTCCCTCACGTCTCAGTTGGTAAAGAATCCTCCTACAATGTGGGAGACCTGGGTTCAATCCCTGGGTTGGGAAGATCCTCTGGAGAAGAGAATGGCTACCCACTCCACTATTCTGAACTGGAGAATTCCATGGATTGCACAGTACATGAGGTCACAAAGAGTCAGACAGGACTGAGCAACTTTCACTTTCACACATGTAAAATAGATAGCTAGCAGGAAGCTGATGTGTAGCCCTGGGAGCTCAGCCAGGTTCTCTGTGATGGCCTAGAAGGGCAAGGTGAGTGAGGGGAGTGGGAGAAAGGCTCAAGTAGGAGGGGCTATATGTATATATATATATATGTGTGTGCGTGTATATGCTATATCATGCAGTTGTACAACAGAAACTAACAACATTGTAAAGCAATTGCATTCAAACAACAACAAAAAAATGTTCTCTCTGATCATGCAGTTAAAACATATGGGTACTGGTTAAAATGCCAACTCATGAGTCTCATTCAAGTCATGTTTAATAACTGGATTCTCAAGTTCCTCAGGAGAGCCTTACACACTGTAAAGAAATGACCCCAAGGATGTGGACCTCAGTTAAAGCCTGATGTGAGTGTCCTTTCTCACTGCAGAATGCTTTATTCTGAGGAAGTGTTGAGATTTGATAGCACTGGAGACTGTTAAATTTTTATCATGTTATCGGTTATTTAAAATTACATCATTTATTTCTAATGCCCTTTCTAGACATTGTCAAAATACATGCTTGTATTTTGGCTTCTCAGGTGGCACTAAAGGTAAAGAACCTGCCTGCCAATGCAGGACATGTAAGAGACACAGGTTCGATCCCTGATTCAGGAAGATCCCCTGGAGGAGGGCATGCCCACCCACTCTAGTATTATTGCCTGGAGAACCCCATGGGCAGAGAAGCCTGATGGGCTATAGTCCATAGTGTCACAAAGTGTCAGACATGACTGAAGTGACTTAGCATGCTTATATGTGCTGTGCTGTGCTTAGTTGCTCAGTCATGCCTGACGTTTTGCCACCCTATGGGCTGTAGCCCATCAGGCTTCTCTGTCCATGGGATTCTCCAGGCAAGAATATTGAAGTGGGTTGCCATGCCCTCCTCCAGGAGATCTTCCCAGTTCAGGAATTGAACCCAGGTCTCCCACATTGAGGTGGATTCTTTACCAGTTGAGCTACCAAGGAAGCCCAGTACGCATGTGTATTTGTATTTAATTAAATTGGTTAAAAAAAAAACTATACTTTTTATTCATCAAAATTATTTGCCCATATACATGTGCTCATCTCCAGGCCCAGGCCTAGGGACACACTATCATTTGCAATAGAACCAACTTATAAGAAGAGAGAAAAGGAGAAAACAGTCTGAGCAGTTTGATAACAGTAAGTTTGTTTTTACTCCATTTTTTGTGTAGGAGGGGTCAACTGATGTTGGTGGGTGGATTCTCCAGAAGTACACTGAAATGGAATTTGTGCTACACATGTCTATAAAGGGAAGGGGAGTAAAACAGTACTGGAGAGAAAAAACTACAATTCCAGACAAATAGAGTTACTATCAACGTTGTGTGATAAGTTGCTTGAGTCCTGTCTGACTTTTGTGTGACCTCATGGACTATAGCCTGCCAGGCTCCTCTGTCCATGGGATGCTCGAGGCAAGAACACTGGAGTGAGCTGTCATATCTTTCTCCAACCAACCTTGCAGGAAAGAGTAAATTCTGTCTTTATGTATTTGTGGACAAACTGATAAATTTACAGTTAGAAAAATAGTCAGTCTAGGTGCTTTGTCTTTGAGTAGGCTGGGTAGGGTTATCCAAAAGAATTCATTTATTATCTTTTAAGTCTACACAAGTTTTCAGTAGTTTGGGCTTCCCTGATGGCTCAGCTGGTAAAGAATCTGCCTGCAATCTGGGAGTTCAGTTTCATTCAGTCGCTCAGTTGTGTGTGACTCTTTGTGACCCCATGGACTGCAGCACACCAGGCCTCCCTGTCCATCACCAACTCCTGGAGTTTAGTCAGACTCATGTCCATTGAGTCAGTGAAGCAATCCAGCCATCTCATCCTGTTGTCCCCTTCTCCTCCCACCTTCAATCTTTCCCAGCATCAGGGTCTTTTCTTTGCATCAGGTGGCCAAAGTATGGGAGTTTCAGCTTCAGCATCAGTCCTTCCAATGAATATTCAGGACTGATTTCCTTTAGGATTGACTGGTTGGATCTCCTTGTAGTCCAAGAGACTCTCAAGAGTCTTCTCTAACAGCACAGTCCAAAAGCATCAATTCTTCAGCACTCAGCTTTCTTTATAGTCCAATTCTCACATCCATACATGACTATTGGAAAAACCATAGCTTTGACTAGATGGACCTTTGTTGGTAAAGTAATGTCTTTGCTTTTTAATATGCTGTCTACATTGGTCATAGCTTTTCTTCCAAGGAGCAAGCGTCTTTTAATTTCATGGCTGCAGTCACCATCTGCAGTGATTTGGGGGCCCAAGGAAAGAAAGTCTGTAACTGTCTCCACTGTTTCTTCATCTGTTTTCCATGTAGTGATGAGACTGGAAGACATGATCTTGGTATTCTGAATGTTGAATTTTCAGCCAGCTTTTTCACGCTTCTCTTTCATCTTCATCAAGAGGCTCTTTAGTTCCTCTTCACTTTCTCCCATAAGGGTGGTGTCATATGCATATATGAGGTTATCGATATTTCTCCCAGCAATCTTGATTCCAGCTTGTGCTTTATCCACCCTGGCATTTCGCATGATATACTCTGCATATAGGTTACATGAGCAGGGTGACAATATATAGCCTTGCCGTACTCCTTTCCCAATTTGGAAACAGTCTGTTGTTCCATGTCCAGTTCTAACTGTTGCTTCTTGACCTGCATACAGATTTCTCAGGAGGCAGATAAAGTGGTCAGGTGTTCCCATCTCTTTAAGAATTTTTCACAGTTCGTTGTGATCCATATAGTCAAAGGCTTTGGCATAATCAATAAAGCAGAAGTAGATGTTTTTCTGAAACTCTCTTGCTTTTCCTATAATTCAATGATGTTGGCAATTTGGTTTCTGGTTCCTCTGCCAGCCTGAACATCTGGAAGTTCACGGTTCATGTACTGTTGAAGCCTGGCTTGGAGAATTTTGACCATTATTTTACTATCATGTGAAATGAGTGCAATTGTGTGGTAGTTTGAACATTCTTTGGCATTGTCCTTCTTTGGGGTGGAATGAAAACTGACCCTTCCCAGTCCTGTGGCTCCTGCTGAGTTTTCCAAATTTGCTGGCATGTTGAGTGCAGCACTTTAATAGCATCACCTATCAGGATTTGAATTAGCTCAACTGGAATTCCATTACTTCCACTAGCTTTGTTTGTACTGATGCTTCCTAAGGCCCACTTGACTTCACAATCCAGGTTGTCTGGCTCTAGATGAGTGATCACACCATCGTGGTTATCTGGGTCATGAAGATGTTTTTTGGATACAAATAGCTGAGAAAAGAAGAGAAACTAAAGGCAAAGGAGAAAAGGAAAGATATACCCATTTGAATGCATAGTTCCAAAGAATAGCAAGGAGAGATAAGAAAGCCTTCCTCAGTGATATTTGTTATATATATTACAAATATTTATACCTGGCATATATATAGTTTTACTAAGTTATTTAGTGACTTTCAATCCTTATTCCTGGGCTTCCCTGGTGGCTCAGTGGCAAAGAATCCACTTGCCAACGCAGGAGACATGAGTTATCCCTGATCCAGGGAGATCTCTTGGTGAAAGGAATGGCAACCCCCAGTATTCTTGCCTGGGAAATCCCATGGACAGAAGAGCCTGGTCAGCTACAATCCATGGGATCGCAAAGAGTTGGACACAATTTAGCAATTGAACAGCAACAATTCTTACTCCTAGGCTTTATTATGGGTTTTATTTTCTCCAATGGCTTCATAAGAATCAATGGAGACTTGTGAGAGATGGAGATACCTGAGAGACTGAACTAATGTTTTCTTAGCTCAGAGTTAGAAAAAAACTTTTATAGGAAAATAGTAAATGATGTCCCTAAGATGAGTGAATCTTTCCTCTTGCCATTTTGTATTAGACCTGGAGAATGATAAATTGCTTCCTGCTAAAGAAGGTGAATATTTGAGGCTACACTGGAATATGATTAAGTGATGAAAAGTTAAGGATAAGTCATTTTGACAACTGATAATAAAAACACACACAGAAATTAAAAGATACCTACTCCTTGGAAGAAGAGTAATGATAAACCTACAGAGTGTATTAAAAAGCAAAGACATTACTTTGCCTAAAAAGGTCCATATAGTCAAAGCTATGGTTTTTCCAGTAGTCATGTATGGATGTGAGAACTGAACAATAAAAAAGGCTGAGCACCAAAGGATTGATGTTTTCAAATTGTAGTGCTGGAGAAGACTCTTGAGAGTCCCTTGGACTGCAAGGAGATCAAACCAGTCACTCCTAAAGGAAATCAACCCAGAATATTCACTGGAAGGACTGATGCTGAAGTTCTGATACTTTGGCCATCTGATGCAAAGAGCCAACTCATTTGAAAAGACCCTGATGCTGAGAAAGAGCGAAGGCAGGAGAAGAAGGGGACACAAGAGGATGAGATGGTTGGATGGCATCACCGATTCAATGGAAATGTTTCAGAAAACTCCAGGAAATGGTGGAGGACAGGAAAGCCTGGTGTGCTGCAGTCCAAGGGGTCGCAAAGAGTCAGACATGACTGAGCAAAACTCATTAAGCATAAATGGGAACTCACTGCAGTGATTCAGGAGTATTTCATGGAACACAGAAGCTAATAGATCAATGGAGATGGAAAAGATACAGCTATTGCTAGATATGTCACCTGAAGCAGGGAACAATAGAGAAGTATTATTTCACTCCTGCAACCCTCTGATGTGCCAGTTTCCGAATGGCCAGACTTAATTGGAAGGCAAGAGAACCTTGGTAATAGAGAATACAATAGTCCTGTAGGAGCAGAGAAAGTGCAGGGAATGGATTGAAGATAAGTTGCAAATGACATATATTGTTACAAAAGATAAACTATGAGTTTATTGTAGGAAAAATATGTGATAATGGTCCAGGAAATCCCATTTGAGAATACTATTTAAGTGGCAGTCTCCCTAAGGAAAATTAAATTAAAGGTCACAGTATTTTAAAGACAGTGAGAGAGTGTTTTGTCTACACTCTCTGACATAAATCTCAGCAATATCTTTTTTAATCTGTCTCAGAGAGTAAAGGAAATAAAAATAGAAGTTTAAAAATGGGACTCAGTTAAACTCAAAGCTTTTGCATGGCAAAGGAAATCATAAACAATATGAAAAAACTCACGGAATAGGAGAAAATATTTGGAAATGATATGACCAACAAGGGATTAGTCTCCAAAATTTACCAACAGCTCATGCAGCTTAATATTATCAAAACAAACAACCCAATCAGAAAATGGGCTGAAAACCTAAATAGACATTTCTCCAAAAAAAGACACGGATGGCCAAGAGACACATAAAAAGATGTTCAACATCACTAATTATTAGAGAAATGTAAATCAAAAACTACAATGAGATGTCACCTCACACCAGTCAGAATGGCTGTCATCAAACAATCCACAATCAACAAATGCTGGAGAGGGCCTGGAGAGAAGGGACCCCTCCTACACTCTAGGTGAGAATGTAAATCGGTGCAGCCACTATGGAAAACAATATGGAAGTTCCTTAAGAAACTAAAAATAGAGCTATTATATGATCCTGCAAGCCTACTCTTGGGCATATACCCAGAGAAAAACATGGCCCCAAAGGGATACATGCACCCTAATGTTCATTACAACAATGCTGTTCACAAGAGCCAAGACTTAGAAGCAACCTAAATGTCCATTGACAGAGGAATGGATAAAGAATATATGGTATGTATACACGATGGAATGTTATTCAGCTATTAAAAAGAATGTAATAATGCCATTTGCAGCAACACGGGTGGACCTAGAGATCGTCATACTGAGTGAAGTAAGTCAGACAGAGGAAGAGAAACATTGTATGATATCGCTTAAATGAAGAATTTATAAATATGATACAAACGAACTTATTTACAAAAGAGAAACAGACTCACAGACTTAGAGAAGGAACTTATGGTTACCAGGAGGAAACCGTTGGGGGAGGGATAGTTACGGAGTTTGGGATCGACGTGTACAAACTGCTATATTTAAAATGACTAATCAGCACTGGGCTTCCCTCAGCTCAGTTGGTAAAGAATCCTCCTGTGACGCAGGAGACCCTGATTCGACTCCTGGGTTGGGAAGATCCACTGGAGAGGGAGAGGCTACCAGCTCCAGTATTCTTAGGTTTCCCTTGTGGCTCAGTGGGTAAAGATGCTGCCTGAAATATGGGAGACCTGGCGAAGGGCAGGGAAACCTGGCAAGCTGCAGTCCTTGGGGTTGCAGAGTCAGACATGACTGGGCAACTGAACAAAAACCTTGGGGCAAATAGTAACATTATGAATGTAAAAGAAAAGTTGTTGAAGAAAATAAAAGGGCTACTTTATTGAACACAAGAATTTAAAAAACAAAATCAAAACAGCCTGATTGCTGATATGAAGAAAGGTTTTAGTGGTCTGGATAGAAGATTAAATCAACCTTAACATCCCTTAATCTAAAGCTGAATCGAAAGCATGGCCCTAACCCTCTTCCGGTCTATATAGGCTGAGAGAGGTGAGGAAGCTGCAAAAGAAAAGTCTGAAGCTAGCAGAGGCTGGTTCATGAGGTTGAAAGAAAGAAGCCATCTCCATAACATAGAAGTTCAGGTGAAGCAGCAAGTGTGGATGTAGAAGCTGCAGCAAGTTGTCCACAAAGTCCAACTAAGATGATTAATGAAGGTGGATACACTAATCAACAGATAGTCATGTAGATGAAACTGCCTTATTTTGGAAGAAGATGTCATCTAGGGCTTTCATAGCTAGAGAGAAGTCAATGCCTTCCTTCAAAGCTTCAAAGGACTGGGTTAGGGGCTAATGCTGTTGGTGACTCTAAGTTGAAGCCAATGTTCAATTACCATCCTGAAAATCTTAAGGTCCTTAAGAATTATGCTACAACTACTCCATCTATGCTGTATAAATGGAACAACAAATCACATTTGTTTACAACATGATTTACTGGATATTTTAAGCCCACAGTTAAGACTTACAGCTCTGACATATTACTTTCAAAATTTACTTCTCACTGATAATGCACCTGGTCACCTAAGAGCTCTAATGAAGATGGACAATGAGATTAATGTTGTGTTTCTGCCTCTAATATGACATCCACTCTAAAGCTCATAGATCAAGAAGTAATTCTGACTCTCAAGTCTTATTATTTAAGAAACACATTTTGTAAGGCTAGAGCTGCCATAAATAGTGATTCTTCTGTTGGATCTGGAGAAATTGAAAACTTTCTGGAATAGATTCACCATTCTAGGTGCCATTTTAAAATATTTATGATTCAGGGGGAGAGGTCAAAATATCAACAATAATAGAAGTTGGGAAGATATTGATTCCAACCCTCATGGCTGACTTTGAAGGGTTCAAGATTTCAGTAAAAGAAGTAACTGCAGATGTTGTAGAAATGGCAAGAGAACTAGAATTAGAAGTGGGATCTCAAGATGTGTCTTAATTGCTGCAATCTCAGGATAAAATTTTAACAGATAAGAAATTGCCTTTTACAGATGAGCCAAGAAAGTGGTTTCTTAAGATGTAAATTGGTCCTCGTGAAGATGCTGTAGACTGCTGAAATGACAATAAAGGCCTTGGAATATTGCATAAAATTAGTTGATAAAGTAGATAAAGTGAAGTTAGAGAAAATAAAGCAGGGTTTGAGAGGACTGACTCTGAGTTTGAAGGAAGTTCTGTTGTAGATAGAATATTCTCAAACAGCTTTGCATTGTATAGCGAAATTGCTTGTGAAAGGAAGAGTCAACTGACGAAAACTCATTGTCATCTTATTTTAAGAAAGTGCCGCAGCCACGCCAACGTTTAGCAATTACCACCCTGATCAGTCAATAGCTATCAACTTCCATTCAAGACCCTCCACCAGTAAGAAGATTATGACTCACTGAAGGAACAGATGGTGCTTAGCATTTTTAATCAATGAGGTTATTATTTAAGTAGAAATATGCACTAATTTAAAGACATGATGCATTATACACTTAAAATATTTGTACAATTTAATTTTATGAACACATACTGAATATTCTTTATGTACTGATGGTGTAAAAATGTACAAAATAGAGTTGCTATCTGATCTCGTTGTCTTTTAGTCCAGTGCCTGCTTCCATGCTCAGTCATGTCTAACTTTTTGAGACCCCATGGACTGTAGCCCACCCAACCCCTCTATCCATGGAGTTTTCCAGGCAAGGATACTGGAGTGGGTGCTATTTCCTCCTCCAGATTTAGTCCAGTAAGGGATATATATAAATAAACAAGCAAAAACTTGTAGGTTGTTAGGTGTTTCCTCAAGTTATAAACTTCTACCAAGTTCCCCAGAGGCTCAGTGGTAAAGAATCTGCCTGAAATGCAGAAGTCCTAAGTTTGATCCCTGGGTTGGGAAGATCCCCTGGAGAAGGGAACATCAACACACTCCAGGGTTCTTGCCTGAGGAATTCTATGGATGGAGGAACCTGGCAGGCTAGAGCTCGTGGGGTTGCAAAGAGTTGGACATGACTGAATAACTAACACTCACTCAAGTACCCTACAAATGTTAGTTTTTATTTAGCACTTTACAGTTTGCAAAAGTCTCTTGTGTTCCCAAGGTGCAACCATACTATAACTGAGGAAGACAACATCCAAGAAAAGGAGGGGGACCTCTGATGGTCACTAAGGTGGTAAGAGATTATGGAGGAAGAGATTACTACCTACTAAAAGTTTATCACATCTACATAAATATTGGGCTTCTATTCTGCCGTACCATCACCCAAGTTAGAACGTGATAAATGGGAGATGTTAGAGTACATTATTAATTGGAATCCACAGGAAAATACAGTGACTTGATTGGAAGAAACCAGATATGTCACAGCTGGGCCTAGAATGGTGAGTAGGAGTGGGGCTGAGCAAGGTGGAAATAATGGTTTAAACAAAGGTTCTAGAATGGGCTTCTCAGTCCAGGCTCATTATCCTCTTACTACATTGTCCTTTTCTCCCCACCTGCTGTGTTCCCGACATACCAAACTACTTGCTAGTCCCCAAACACACCTTCTTTAAAGCTGTGCACTATCTTCAACTATACACCTCTAGCCACCTCCCCCTTGGTCCTTTGTTTTGCTGCAAAGTGCCTATTTATCTTTCATCAGCTGAATCATTTCTTTCTTCTGTGAATCTTCCCCTAACCAACACCCCACCCCAACCTCACACACACTCTCTTCCTCCTCCCTCCCTTCCCCCTTGACAAACAGCAGACGGAGAAACTCTAATATCACATCACCAAGGGTAGAGAGAGAAGCTAGGTAGATCTGCAAAGGTCTTTCTGTAAGAGAGCATGCTAAGGGTCTGCAGAGCACTAAAACAGGTCAGCTTCAGAGAGAGCAGAGAGACAGGAGTGAAAGATATCTGTAGTTGTAATGTTTAAAGGGCAGGGAATAGATGAGGTGAGAGAAATGGGGAAGTAAGTCTAACAGGACTCAGATTTTGATCCTAGCTGATTTAGAGCAGGTAGCAGCAAACTTGTGCTACAAAAGTTCAGATAATAATAAGGCTTTTGGGGCCAAACGGTCTCTGTCACAACTATACTCAACTCAGCTACTGTGGCAAAAGCAGACATGAACAATATACAGCCGAATATTGCCATAAAATTTTGGCACAGGCTGAGCTTAGCCTGTGGACTGTGGTTTGCAAACCCAACTGAGAGGACAGTGCTTCCTTTATTAGAAATAGAGGCTCCAGGAGCTGAAGCCTGTTTGCAGATGAGGTAAAACTGGCAGACGTGGGGCTTAGTTGAATTTGGGTGTGTGAATCTGAGATGCTCGCATGAATTCCATGTGAAAGTGTCCAGCAAGCAGTTTGGAATACATAGTTGCAAAAAATCAGGAAGGAAATACAGAATTGGGAGTTATTACAGGGAAGACATAGTTTCACTTTAAATTAATAACTTTTTCTAGAGGCATGTAATCGATATAAAACATTGAAAAGATGTGAAGTTATGCTTGCTACTGTTCCCAGAAAGCAAAGGCATAGCTAACTTCCATGTGTAGGTCATTTAAAGAAGGTCTGAGGCTTTAAACTTAGCAAATAAAGAATCGGGAGCCCCCTCAATGTCACTGATTGGCCAGTGACCTTAAATAAATGACCCTGAAATACTGTTTCCTATGGCAACTTGAAAATAAACCAAAAGAATCAAACCTGCCCTTTCTCCTGTGTCCTCTGTCCTTCTTAGCAGTACATTGAGCTGGAGTCATGGGAGTGACCTGGTTTCCCATCCTCCCTTACGAGCCTCCTTCCATTCATCTATCGTTGTTCAGTCACTAAGTTGTGTCCAACTCTTTGGACTGCAGCACACGAGGCTTCTCTGTCTTTGACCATCTCCCGGAGTTTGCTCAGACTCATGTGCATTAGTTGGTGATGCCATCCAACCACCTCATCCTTTTTCACCCCCTTATCCCCCTGCCCTCAATCTTTCTCAGCATCAAGGTCTTTTCCAATGAGTTGGCTCTTGGCATTAAGCAGCCAAAGTATTGGTGCTTCAGCTTCAGCATCATTCATATTTTTAATGTTTTAGATGGTGATCTTTCTTCTTAATTCCTGGTCTTACTTTAGGCCCTCCTCAGTTTTTTCTTGAATTGCTACCATAATCATTTTACTTTTCTTCTGATATTTGACCTTGCCTTATACTACCAATAATATAATATACAAATGATCTCTACACTAACCTTCACTCCTGTGCTTTCTCTATGTTTACCACTGATTTCAGAGATGAAGTTGAAAAGTTGTGCTACCCTTCCCTGCAAGACTCTATTGGTCCAAAGAAGCTGGTTCCAAGAGGGCCAAGGCTTTCAGGAGTGAGCACAACTAGGCGCCTCCTGGTGACTTTGGTTTCCTTGTACCAAGAACACCTGTTAGACAAGAAGAAGCACCAGGGGTAATTGATCCTAATGACTGGGAGACAGATGGTAGGATTGTTCTTACATAATGAGGGCAGGAAAGAATAATTGGCTCCCACATGATTCACTAGAGTGTCTCTTGCTTCTCTCCTAATTTTGATAGTAAATAGACAAATGCAGAGGGAGAAGGCAGTGGCACCCCACTCCAGTACTCTTGCCTGGAAAATCCCATGGACAGAGGAGCCTGTAATCCCAGGGACAAGGGAGCCTGACGGGCTGCTGTCTATGGGGTCGCACAGAGTCGGACACGACTGAAGTGACTTAGCAGCAGACAAATGCAGAAGCCAGTTCTCTATTGTGTGATTATGACGCTAGGGAAATTCAGAAGCCATGTTTTTATGAAGGTCATGGGATGAGAGTCTGAGTCATCACATCAGGTGAGCCCTGGAGACTAGCCACAGGGCTAGCTGAGGGTGAGAGTAATCTAGAATCAGTAGTTGAGCTAAGAAATGATAGTATTCATTGCAGCCCTGAGACTCCCTGCAATGATGTAGGCTTCAGGTCACTCCGTTAACTTTCCTCAGGTTGAGTTTTCGCTGGTGAAAAAAAACACCCAGAACCCTGGTGAACTCTTCTCAGATGGGAGGAAGCAGGTGGATCTGCGTGAGGCAAAGGGTGAACTCTAGTGGATTCTGAGGTACACAGTCCAGACTCATCTCTGGGCCAAGGCATTCATGTCCCTACCTGCCAGGAAATGACTGCTTCCTGCTGAGGCCCTCCTCAGCATAAAAGGACCTATCCCCCTTGCTTTAATTTGGGACGTATCTAGAGAACCAAACCAGCTCCAAAGCTCTGAGAGGTGTGGGTGAGGCCTCTGTTGTAGATGCATCATAGTTCAATTTCTCCCTGTTCCCAGTCCTGGCTCCTTCTCTCTCTTACAGGTGTTGTTCCCGGAAACACTCCACAATTGCAAATTACCATTTCTGGAGAAGGGAAAGGCTATCCACTCTAGTATTCTGTCCTGGAGAATTCCATGGTCACAGTCCATGGGGTTGCAAAGAGTAGGACACGACTGAGCAACTTTCACTTTCATCTCTGTATCTGTGTCCCCTATGACAACCACTGTCAACATTTTCCATGTTGATGTCTAGGGAGTTACCATTTCAAGTAAGCACATTTTTTATTAATGAAAATCTTACTCTTGATTGTTTTGAAGTTTGGAACCTATAACGCTTATTATCTCTTCTGCCCTCTCTGCTCACAGGCCTGGCTCTTTCAGGCACTGACTCATGGCTGTTCCTCAGGCATATCATTTAAGATCCGTGGTCTCATTTTAAACCAGCCAGGAAATTGGGCCCAAACTCCAGACTGGAGACCTTTGAAAATCATGTTAAACCGTATTAATTCAATTTCTGTGACTTTGGTTGTATTTCATGCTCTATTTTAAGCTGTCACTTTTTAATCTTCCTGATTTTCATTGTTTATTGAAAGATGAATGATGCACTAGAATCTCGATTATATCAGCTGAACCGAATATGTGAAAAGTAAGTCATGCAATGTTGAAAAGGATGCCAACCAAATAAAATTTCCCAGGATACAAAACAAGTGAAATAATGAAGCCTGAGTTTTGCCTCATGGTCACTTTGCTGCATTCATCAGTGAGGAAGATAAATGTGGTCTGAAACTGCATCCATGATATGTACTCAATCAACACACCCTACTATAGAGAAAGCACATTTATAAAGTATATAGCACCCTGGGCATTTGGATGGTTGGCATGGCAGCAGAATTTCCCCAATACTAGCTATGTGTTTAGTCACTCAGTCACATCCAACATAAGATAGCTTAAAAATTCACTCAGGCCTCTAGCATCTATAGCTAAGGTTTAGGGCAACTGATTTGTATTACACGCTTTCAGTCTATTAATTTTACATCATATTTCAACCTGAAAAGTTTCTGTGTTTCTTCAGTAAGATTTTTGTTTAGAATTAAAAATCAAGAATTTTGGAGCTGTCTTACATTGTACTTACTGAGCACCTGGCTAGCCATGCCTTCTGGATTGTAACCTCTCTGTAGTCAGGAACCGTGGCTTATTCTTTTTAAAATTCTGAAGTCTCCTGCACAGGAATTTATGAGCAGTACATTACCAATAAGTAACACTGAATTTAATTAGGACTGGGAGAACATTCAAAACTCAATTAGCTGAAACTTCTCCTTTTTAAGATGAAGAAATTGAAGCTTTGAGCAGTAGGAAATAAATTATTTATGGAAGGGCTGAGGCAAACCACACAATATGTGCTAATTAAAATGAGAAAATGTAAGAACTCAAATATAATTTATTTCCTGTTTTTGTGCAATTACTTACATCTGATTAGAAAGTGAATTGCTCATAATTGATTAAGAAACCTTGCTTGTTAAAACACACCTCATCTTGCAGGATGGCCTCTTGTAGTTGTACATCTTGTCTGATAAACTTCCACTTTCTCAATCATTTTTCTATTTCCAGTAGAAAGTACAATATCTTAGATTCATTTGCATTTAATGGAAAATTTGATGATTTCATCCTTCTTTAATCTGCAGACTTATTACCTCCTAAATCTTACATATCAATGAAATGGATTACTAATCTGGATTTTTGAATGTTTTGGTAATTAATGGTTTTAGATATTAAATGAAAACATTTAAATATATTATAGTGTAAGTTTCCACAGCAGTTTCTTAGGTGATATGGTGATAAAATTTGTTTATTCTCTTTCTTGGTTACTGCTATATTTTCCCTTCCATTGGGCATTTGCTTTGTCAAATATTAAATAAAATTCTAGAACAAATTAATTGTAAGCTTAGAGATAGCCTGGCTTCTTGGCATGAGACCTGTGTTTGTACAATCCCAAGCTTAGAAAACTATGTGTTTGTTTCATGAAAAGATGCTCAACGTCACTCATTATCAGAGAAATGCAAATCAAGACCACAATGAGATACCACTTCACACCAGTCAGAATGGCTGCGATCCAAAAGTCTGCAAGCAATAAATGCTGGAGAGGGTGTGGAGAAAAGGGAACCCTTTTACACTGTTGGTGGGAATGCAAACTAGTACAGCCACTATGGAGAACAGTGTGGAGATTCCTTAAGAAATTGCAAATAGAACTGCCTTATGACCCAGCAATCCCACTGCTGGGCATACACACCGAGGAAACCAGAATAGAAAGAGACACATGTACCCCAATGTTCATTGCAGCACTGTTTATAATAGCCAGGACATGGAAACAACCTAGATGTCCATCAGCGGATGAATGGATAAGAAAGCTGTGGTATATATACACAATGGAGTATTACTCAGCCATTAAAAAGAATACATTTGAATCAGTTCTAATAAGATGGATGAAACTGGAACCAATTATACAGAGTGAAGTAAGCCAGAAAGAAAAACACCAATACAGTATACTAACACATATATATGGAATTTAGAAAGATGGTAATGAGGACCCTGTATGCAAGACAGCAAAAGAGATACAGATGTGTAGAGCGGACTTATGGACTCTGAGGGAGAAGGAGAGGGAGAGGGAGAGGGAGGGATGATTTGGGAGAATAGCATTGAAATATGTATACTATCATGTAAGAAATGAATTGCCAGTCTATGTTCAATGCAGGATGCAGGATGCTTGGGGCTGGTGTATGGGGATGATCTGGAGGGATGATGTGGGGTGGGAGGTGGGAGGGGGGTTCATGTTTGGGAGTTCGTGTAAAAAAATAAATAAATACCAAAAAAAATAAATAAATAAATAAATAAATAAATAAAAAATAAAAAAATAAAATAAAATAAAATAAAATAAGTTAAAAAAAAAAAAAGAAAACTATGTGTTTGTTTAGATGTTCTGCTGTCATTTTCTTTTAAATTCGTAAGAATGCTTTACCAATATCCTGCATTTTAATTTTGCATGGGATCCCACAAATTAAGGAGCCAGTCTTACTTAGACATAATTTGAAAACCATCAAACTTTTATTTTTCCTTCATAATTCTAATAAACATTAAAAGTATTTCTTTCATAAAACTACAATTAAAGAATGCTTGAAAATTGGAATATTAATTGAAACTTGATCCCTGTGAAACCCTCTGGTACTGAGTTTGTTGGGAAGTCTTTAATTACTGATTCAACCTCCTTCTTTATTATTGATTCAGGCTTTCTTTTGTTATTATATACATTCATTTGTTTTAATTTTTAGATTTCACATATAAGTGATAACATGTAGTATTTGTCTTTCACTGTCTCACTTATTTCACTCTGCATAATACCTTCTAGGTCCATGTACACTGTTGCAAATGGCAGAATCTCATTCTTTTTATGGCTGAGTAGTATTTCATTTTCTTATCCATTCATCTGTTTATAAACACTTAGGTTGCTTCCATATCTTCACTATTGTAAATAATGCTGCCATGAATATTGGGATATTGGGGTGCACATACCTTTTCAAATTAGTGTTTTCGTTTTCTCTGGATATATGCCCACAATTATATTGTAGTTCTATATTTAGCTCTTTGTTGAACATCTGTACTATTTTCCACAGTGCCTGTACCAATTTACATTCCCATCAGCAGTGTAAAACTGTTCCTTTTTCTCCACATCCTCACCAACATATGTTATTTGTATACTGTTTGATGATAGCCATTTAGACAATGTGAAGTGATATTTCTCATGGTTTTGATTTGCATTTCTCTCATGGTTTGCAAGGAGATCCAACCAGTCCATTCTGAAGGAGATCAGCCCTGGGATTTCTTTGGAAGGAATGATGCTAAAGCTGAAACTGCAGTACTTAGGCCACCTCATGTGAAGAGTTGACTCATTGGTAAAGACTCTGATGCTGGGAGGGATTGAGAGCAGGAGGAGAAGGGGATGACAGAGGATGAGGTGGCTGGATGGCATCACTGACTTGATGGACATGAGCCTGAGTGAACTGCGGGAGTTGGTGATGGACAGGGAGGCCTTGCGTGCTTCGATTCATGGGGTTGCAAAGAGTCGGACACGACTGAGCGACTGAACTGGACTGAACTGATGGTTAGCAATATTGAGCATCTTTTCATCTGCCTCTTGGCCATTTGCATTTTCTCTTTGGCAAAATGTCTATTCGTGTCTTCTGCCCATTTTTTAATTGTATTGTTTGCCTTTTGATATTGAGTTTTACAATATTTTGGATGCTAAACTTTTACTGGTCATATCATTTGCAGATATTTTCTCCCATTCTGTAGACTGCATTTTCACTTTGTCAATTGTTTCTTTTGCTATGCAAAAGCTTTTATGTTTAACTAGGAGAAGGAAATGGCAACCCACTCCAGTGTTTTTGCCTGGAGAATCCCAGGGACGGGGGAGCCTCATGGGCTGCTGTCTATGGGGTCGCACAGAGTCGGACACGACTGAAGCAACTTAGCAGCAGCAGCAGCAGGTCCCATTTGTTTATTTTTGCTTTTGTTTCTTTCATCTTAGGAGACAGATTAAAAAAAATTGTTATACTTTATGTCAAAGAGTGTTTTGCCTATATTCTCTTCTAGGAGTTTTACAGTTTCTAGTTTTATATCTTGGTCTTTAAACCNGACACGACTGAAGCAACTTAGCAGCAGCAGCAGCAGGTCCCATTTGTTTATTTTTGCTTTTGTTTCTTTCATCTTAGGAGACAGATTAAAAAAAATTGTTATACTTTATGTCAAAGAGTGTTTTGCCTATATTCTCTTCTAGGAGTTTTACAGTTTCTAGTTTTATATCTTGGTCTTTAAACCATTTTGAGTTTAGTTTTTTTACACAATGTGAGAAAATATTCTAACTTCATTCTTTCATGTGTAGCTGTCTAGTCTTCCCAGAACCATTTGTTGAAGAGAGCGTCTTTTTTCCATTGTATATCCTTTTCTCCCTTCTCTTAATTCAAGCTTTTTATTTCTTCTTCAGTATATCAAGGTAGGCGTGTGCATCTAGGAATTCATCCACTTCTTCTAGCTTGTCTGATTTGCTTCTGTATCATTGTTCATAATAGTTCCTTAGAATTTTTTCTAAATTTCTGTGGCATCAGTTATAATGTTTTTTCTTTCATTTAGGATTTTCTTTATTTCAGTCTTTATTTTTTCCTGATTAGTCCTGCTGACTTTGTTGATATCACTTATCTTTAAAAAAGCCCAACTCTTAGTTTCATTGATTTTTTTCTCTTGTTTTTTGTTCTCATTTTCACTTATTGATGCACTAATCTTTATTACTTCCTTTCTTCTAACTTTGGGCAGTTTCTTGGAAGGGAGGGATACACAAAAATTTTATTTGGGGGTGATTTATATAGTGGGGAATTAGTGGCATGTGGAATTATATATGTTCTTTGAAAGGTGAGGCTCTTTGTAATTTGTGAAAACCGTACAGGCAATTTGTGCTGTTGGTTCTTTCTAAGAAGAAATATTGGTGATATCTTTTCTGAGAAAGCTCTCCATTCCCATCCCTGCCTGATGCTATTTTCTGTCTCTTGGTGTTTGGGCAGAAGTAAAAGGATCCACAGTGACACATAAAATCAATACACTTTTTAAATGACTCTTGTGAAAATATTAAAATATCATTCCAAACCAGACAGTTTACTTATACATTATTCATGTCAATATGAGCATTTAAATGGAAGCTTTTCTGAGAATCCAGATGGATACTTCATTATTTATACCTCATGAAACGAGAAAGATTAATTCAGTACCAATGGTTTTAACATGGCAAAGGGATGTATTTCCAAATTTGGAAACAATCTAAAAAATGTTGTAATGCTGATGCTTCAGTGATGATCAGTGATTAGAAGAAGAGAATGGCAGAAATATGTAAGTCTCACTTGAGGAACTTTCAAATGAGCAGATTCCCACCCACTTTCTACCAGAAATTGTGACCACCGTGTCTAGAGGAGTGCAAATCCACATGCAGCAAGCATAGCAGTTGAATTTAATGCAAATGGTTCATTCTCTGAGACACACCAGAGGAAGCTCTACCTGATATAATAATACAAAGAGCATCTATTTTGCTTTTCCATTCAATTTTTCGGGTCAGTTAGCATGTTTCCATCCTGTTCTTTAGAACTACTGAATCAGAACATTCATGAGTATGACCCCAGAAGAGATCATTTGAAATCCTCCCCAGCAGGTTATAATAATCCATTAGTTTCCTACTGAATTTGAAATCCAGTGTTCCAGAGCAGTGTTTCTCAAAGTTGGCTCAAGAATCACTTGTATCAGCACCACTTGGGAGCTAGATAAAATGTAAATTTATGGGCTCCTTCTCAGGTTCATTGAACTCAAAATCTCTGGGATAAGGCCTATAAAATGCAGGTTTTAGCTACTCTTGAGAGTCCCTTGGATTTCAAGGAGATCCAACCATTCCATTCTAAAGGAGATCAGTCCTGGGTGTTCATTGGAAGGACTGGGGCTAAAGTTGAAACTCCAGTACTCTGGCCACCTCATGTGAAGAGCTGACTCATTGGAAAAGACTCTGATGCTGGGAGGGATTGGGGGCAGGAGAAGGGGATGACAGAGGATGAGATGGCTGGATGGCATCACCAACTCGATGGACATGAGTTTGAGTGAACTCTGGGAGATGGTGATGGACATGGAGGCCTGGTGTGCTGTGATTCATGGGGTTGCGAAGAGTCGGACACGATTGAGCAACTGAACTGAACTGATCCTTGATGTGTGAGAATATACTGGAAAACTAAGTTTGCTACTGGTAAAGTAACAAAAAATCAAAGCTAAGGTAGACACAAGTATAGGACTGGCTTTCTATTGAGTATGTCAAAGATTCTGTTCAGATAGAGTATGAAGACCATCAGCATGCCAGGTTCACATTAGATGAGTATAATACAGAGGCTTACTCAAGAGTCTGAAAAGGGCAGGAGTAAAGGGCAAATGATGAGAATTAGTGAGAGGAGTCACAAAAGAACTCAGGGGTCTCTCTGGGGAGCTCTAAGGGCTGTGTTCTGAGCAGAAGTATGAATTCAAGAACTGCAGGACTCACCCTTAGAGTCAGAGGTTAGTCACAAAAGAATGAGACGAATTTTGTGAAGTGTCTTCCTTGGCACTGTCTTAATCAGAGCTCTTTGGTTTAGAAAGTAGAGACAATGATTCAGGTTAATTTGAACAAAGGGGAGGTTACTGTTGAGGATAATTATGGAGTGAAAAGTAGATGAAATCTACAAAGATTCAAGGGATCAAGGTAAGAGATGGATGGTATTTCTAGATTAAAGGAGGCTGAAAGTGCTTTACCATTAACTACAGTCAGTTGCTCTTGACCTGTCTGGAGTATTCTATCTTTTCTGCTTAAAATGAGTATTTTTTCCTTTTATTTCCATTTGTTTTTTCAAACTGGGAATCTACCTGACCAAGCAAGTTGTTTATGTGTTTGTTTCTCCAAGTTGGTTGTCCTGTGGATCAATTTGCTATTATTAGTTTAATGAATTTGGTGAGAAATGGTGAGGACATGGAGTAGGGGGACAGCCACATGATTCAAAGTCTCTTCTAGGGACTTGATGGAGGCACTGATTTCTTTGATTCACAGAGCAAGAGACAGGTAGAGTTAAGATGTTTGGGCCTGTGCTTTTTAATTGAACCACATTCACATGCATTAATTTTCACCTGGGAACGTGATAACTTTGCTTGACCTCTCACTTTGGGACACATGAAAGAAATGGAGAAAATGACCTGGCTAGAAATTCAGAGAGAAAGCTGGAACCCCCTGATATCTGGACAGGAGACTTTGAGACCCAGGAAGACAGTCAGAGCTGTTTTGCCCTATGTGTCCACAAATTTGTATACCTTAGGATTAGGTCTGCACAAACAATTTGATAGGTTCTTTTATTTAGTTAGTTATTTAATTATTATTTATTCATTCTGTGGAATTCAGGTAAGTATCTGTAATTTCAGACTATGCTTAAGTTCCCTTCTGACAATTGCAACATTCTAATGGCTTTGGTTTCTCGAATCCTGCTAACATTAAAATGAATTTTTAATGATACATTTCAGTAGACATATCTAATCTTCTCTTCATAGCTTTTGTAGCTGGTTGGAAAAATCTATATGATGCCAGCAATTCCCATGTGTCAGTATGACAGATGCTTTTTTCTGTACACATCCTAAGTGAATCCTTTTGAGACACAGCGAAGACCAGCTTTATTTAGACTGTGAAAATGTGAAATGTTGTAGTCACTAGTCTTCTCTCTTTATGACAAATAATTTTACACTTCTTCCATCATGAGAAATTCTAATACTATATTGTTTGTATCTCTTAGAGAAAAATCAGTGGCTGGCTTTCTGAGGCCAGATTAGAAGAAAGATGATTATAAAGTTATCTCAAATATGTTCAACAATGAAGAAAGGAAAATTGTATCTGAAAGGGTAAAGGTGAAACATCTAAAAATAAAAGCATTGCACTGTGTGTCCAGGGACCAGAGCCAAGGCCAGCTGTGACATTAATGCTCCTTCTTGGACATAGTCACCTAAAACTTCTGAAAAATTGAAATGAATTTTTTATGTAAACTACACAATATTAGATGTTATTGTATGAATGTATATGCATATATGTATATATATGTATATATATATATATATAGTGTGTTATATAAATAATTTGCCATAAGAAAACTTAGATTTTATATACGATTTCTTTGTAAGCTCAGGCTCTCTCTTTGCAAAACCCAGGACTATGTGACAAGGACTTTGAATCTCAAGCAACAGTCAATTCCCTTAATCCATGCATCTGTCTGCCCATTCAGTCTCCCTAGAACTTTAAGATCCCATATAGTGACATAGTGAAACTAATATTTGAAGTGAGGGGAAATAAGAAATCATTCCAATTCTATTTTGCTATGTTATTTGTTTGTTCCTCATTTTAAGTCCTGGTATTCATTTTATGGAAGGGATGTTAAGTAAAATCCCTTAGGGAAAGGAGCATGTATCCTCATCTATCTTCATGAACTAAAGGGCACTCAAAAAGTATTTGAAAATCTGAATATAAGAACATGTTCATGAATATACTTCAGAGACCAAAATGCTAGAAGCTTCTCTATGATCCACATCCTTTGTAAAGTTCCTGTTCAAGGTTTATTATGAAAGATAAAACTAGGGACCTGAAGAGTAGAATATTTCTTACTCTCTTTTGTTCAAACTTCACTATGTTTGAACAATGAGGGACGATGGAAAAAAATGGGAGAAAGAAGAGGAAAGGAAGAGATGAAGGAATTGGAAAAAATATTCTGGAATGCAGTTTGCATGGTTAAAAGATGAAAAAGTCAAAGACTCTAGAGCATCATAGGAGGTTATCACTAGCTCCCTCAAGGTTTCTACCCCATCATTTCAACTCCAAATCTCTTCTAAGAATAATGGAAATATTGTACTGATGGCATGGATGAAGACTAACTCAATTTAAATATCAATTTTGCAAAGAAATTTTAGGATTAAAAACAGCAAAAGAGACACAGATGTATAGAATAGGCTTTTGGACTCTGTGGGAAATAGGAGGTTATCACTAGCTCCCTCAAGGTTTCTACCCCATCATTTCAACTCCAAATCTCTTCTAAGAATAATGAAAATATTGTACTGATGGCATGGATGAAGACTAACTCAATTTAAATATCAATTTTGCAAAGAAATTTTAGGATTAAAAACAGCAAAAGAGACACAGATGTATAGAATAGGCTTTTGGACTCTGTGGGAGGAGAGGATGGGATGATTTGGGAGAATGGCATTGAAACATGTATAATATCATATATGAAATGAATCATCAGTCCAGGTCCGATGCATGATACTGGATGCTTGGGGCTGGTGCACTGGGACGACCCAGAGGAATGGTATGGGGAGGGTGGAGGGTGGGGAGTTCAGGATGGGGAACACGTGTATACCTGTGGTGGATTCATGTTGATGTATGGTAAAACCAATACAATATTGTAAAGTAATTAACCTGCAATTAAAATTAATAAGTTTATATTAAAAAATAAAATAAAACAAACAAACAACAAAACAATTCTATCCAAATTCCTCCTTCCCATGGCTAGTTAAACATTTCCTAGTTTTAAATTATAGCACAGGAGAGAGCAATATTTATAGCTGACTTTGTCATTGTGGGAACACTTGTAACCTCAGCCTCAAGAGATGCTAGGACTTGAAGGGCAAGCTGGCATAAGGGAACTGGAAGGAAATGTGAGCCAGGCTGCTTGTGGTTGTCACTGCAAAGGCATTTAGCTTTCTGGTCATTTTTATTGCAACCAGCATCAGTTACAGTGACGTGACTTTGGGGAGAGTAAGGACTGAGTGTTGTCATTTGATTTTATTATTGTTGCCTATATGTTGTAAAATGCATGACTTTAATGCCTAGACCTTTCTGTGCATGATTCTTTTAGAGGCATGATAGTCTCAGATCCTTTCATAAATGCCATCTAGTCATCCTCATTCAGGTATTCAGTGGAAGTCTATAAAATTATGAGATGGCATTAAATGAAACACACATTTAATCACCCATGAATATCTCCCCAGAGTTCTCTTTATAGTCACACAATAAAGATCTCTTTTAGGCTTCTGGCCAATAGTAGCCATTACAGTCCATTATAGAATAAAATTATCACTTAAGTAAAATTTTGTCATTTTATAGAATCCTAAGGGGACTATGATGTTTCTTGTTATCAGAGAAGATTCTACAAAATCATGTATGCTGTGGACAACCTGGCATTTTAGATCCTGAAATGTAGCTAGGCTCACTGCTACTATAAATACAGCAAACTCAAATCTTTTCAGAGGTAAAAAACACAGTAAGAAGAAATAGTTTCCAAATATAAAAGTAGCAAAATTTGACAATTATTACCAAGAGAAAAATTGAGAGAATGAGAATTTTGTTTGATCTTGATCATAACATGAAGAAGTTTTTGCCTGAGAAAAAGTGGCTTGAATTCTGTCTTTAATTGCTCAGCAAATAGAAAATGTTACATATATGAGCAGTCAAGGAATAATAACAATTAAAAATCAACCCTTGCATTTAAATAAAACCCGCTCAAAACCTGCTACTGGAGATCCAGGACTTCCTTTTTAAAATTCTTCTTTTCAAAGGTTAATTTCAACAGAGTGTTGGATCCTTAGAGTTCCTTTGCAGAAATCCTTCAATTAAAGGTAGGAATTTGTGCCTTTGGCTAAATTACCCCGACCTTCCTCAATTAAATCCATAGTAACAGGAATAACTGTTTCTACCCTGGAACATATTGAATCTGGAGTCAAATCCTGGTTTAAACCTTACATCCTATAGCATTTCCAAAACTTTCCCAAGCCATCTCTTTGAGATACATATGGAGGCAGAAATAGTGCATTTTAGAGAATAATTTGCCGAAAGTTCAGCAAGTTGGAAAAATCTTGAAACCTCTCAGAACCTAGATGAAAAATTCTTGATGGGGAACACATGTACATCCATGGCGGATTCATGTCAATATATGGCAAAACCAATACAATATTGTAAAGTAATTAGCCTCCAAATAAAATAAATAAATTTAAAAAAAGAGGCTTGTGCCACTAAAATGTCTAAATGCCCAATTAGACACATTAACCTTTGCAGTTGAGACAGAAGTAGTGGTTCCTAAAGATGAAATTGGAAATCTAAGGTACTGTTAAAGTCTGTCAAATTTGTTGTGCTCAAAGGGGTACCAAAATATTATACTGTTAATTTGCCTTTTTTGTAATTTGAAGTATAATTTGATTTGGTTTCATTCTGATACCCTCAGTTCAGTTCAGTTCAGTCTCTCAGTCGTGTCTGACTTTTTGCAACCCAATGGACTGCAGCATGCCAGGCTTCCCTGTCCATCACCAGTTCCCAGAGTTTACTCAAACTCATGTCCATTGAGTCAGTGATGCCATCCAACCATCTCACCCTCTGTCATCCCCTTCTCCTCCCACCTTCAATGTTTTCCAGCATCATTGTCTTCTCAAATGAGTCAGTTCTTCGCATCAGGTGGCCAAAGCATGGGAGTTTCAGCTTCAGCATCAGTCCTTCCAATGAATATTCAGCACTTACTTCCTCTAAAGGATGGACTGGTTCGATCTCCTTGCAGTCCAAGGGATTCTGAAGAGTCTTCTCCAACACCATAGTTCAAAAGCATCAATTTTTCGGTGCTCAGATATCCTTGGAAATTCTAAATGACAAAATGTTACAGGGGCCAGGTCAAATCTGGCAGGTTTGTAGCATGATGATAAATGAGACATACCTTCTGGCTTCCCAAAGAGTCTGTCTATCTGTGAAAACTATATCATATGAACCTTTGAGATCACTGAGCCCAATTCATGACCAAATCCCAGGATCTCATCAACAGCAACCCTTGACCTATTGTTTCAAAATCTCTGCTTAGATAGCATGATCTAGAAAGCCCCAATACTACAGTGAAGGAGAGTTTATTTATTCCTCACGTGATTCACTGTACTTTTGTAGAGCAGAGAATATTAATAAATTGATAAATATTAATATTATTGTGGATGTGAGAGTTGGACTATAAAGAAATTTGAGTGTGAAAGAATTGATGCTTTTGGACTGTGCTGTTGGAGAAGACTCTTGAGGGTCTCTTGGACTGCAAGGAGATCCAATCAGTCAATTCTAAAGGAAATCAGTCCTGAATATTCATTGGAAGAACTGATGCTGAAGCTGAAGCTCCCATAATTTGGTCATCTGATGTGCAGAACTAACTCATTTGAAAAGACCCTGATACTGGGAAAGATTTAAGGGGGGAGGAGAAGGGGATAACAGAGGATGAGATGGTTGGATGGCATCACTGACTCAATGGACATGAGTTTGAGTAAACTCTGGGAGTTGGTGATGGACAGGGAGGCCTGGCATTCTATGGTCCATGGGGTTGTGAAGAGTTGGACATGACTGAGTGAGCTGAACTGAATAAAGTAAATTTTATTTTCTCATTCATGTTGAGCTGAAATCTTCCTCCTGCTAACTTCCATCCTATAATCTTCACAAGAAAATAAATTGTGTATAGTTTTCAGAGATACAAGCAATGTTGTTTGTGTTTGCCCCTTCTTCTTAGACGTCTAACAGAATTAATTTGCATACAAGTCCTGGGCATTACAGAATCCCATTAAAACTAATGCCAGATGTTGGCAGCATGGCAATGCATCCCAAAGCTAGTGAGTGATCAATTTTGGCAATATGTATAGTGCTTAGAAGCATAGCATCTGGGGCAAGGCCACCCCAGTATTGAATCTCAGCTCCACCCCTTACTAGCTATGTATGCTCTGATGAGTTACTTAGCCTTACTGTGTTTCAGTAAAATGGAGTTATTACTGTATACCTTATGATGTTGAAAGGATCAAAAGTGTGATCTCTGAAATATTTAGATCAGCACCTTGCTTATAAAAATATTTTGGCTCAATATGAGGAAAAGTGGTACCAATCAAAAAATAAGAGTAGATTTCCTGGCACAAATAGAAATCTGAACAAAAGTGGTATATCTGCTTTTTAGAATTGAGTGTGCAGTCCTGTATCAGTATCTATTTGAATTAAGACTTAATTATGGCATCTCCCAAATGTAAGATCTCAATCTAACTATAACTAGTTCAAGGCAAATTTTGGAAGATGAAGCTTATAACATTTGCCCTGTAAAGTTTTAAAATATGTAAGGAATGGCAGCAATGATGCATTATAGAGGTACAGTTCCACCTTGACATTTAGGCCTTCTTTATTTGGATTTTGTGGCCATTAATACATTGAAAAATCCCTGTTGATGGGAAGGAATGGCTTGCAATTGAAGAGGCAGAACACATGTACTTAAGGAAGCTCATGCTGCCTTCCTGTGGGAATAGTAAATGGCCACATCAGTTCCCACCAGCAGGCCTGGCAGCTATTGAATTAATTGTTCTGAAAGAAACAAAGCTTCATTTCTTTAAGCATAGTCTATAATTCATCAACTTTGCCTCTGAATCAGGCTTTTTTCTTTCCCAGAATACGAAAAAAAAAAAAAAAAAAAA